>KK118640.1:541908-627305 GCA_000611955.2 Stegodyphus mimosarum
TATTATGATTATATGTACATATACTTCAGATTCATGCTCACTGATGAGCATCATATTTATTCTTATCATAACATCGTATTAAGATGTAATATAAAAATTGAGTTTTACGAATTTCTGAACTATTTTACTTCTTAAGTCAACTAAAAAATATACATAAAAGCATTATGCAAAAAGCTTCAGAAGTTCCATTATGTAAAGCAACAATGGTTATTCCAACGTTTGCATTTCATGTTTTGCAGGGTCCAGGTTTTGCAACTAGTTTCTTTATTTCGAAAAACTGAGCAGCCGCGTCAGGAGGAACAGAGAAACTTAAGGTCACCTGTAAAATAAAAATTCTATTGTATTGAAAAATCAAAATCCAGTAGAGAAACAAGACATAGTTTATAAAGCATACATTTTAAACTTAAAGCATATATTTTTATTATAAACTATGTAAAACGGGATTTCCATTCACTATACGTACACTGATGAGTCAGGATATATATTATTTAATATTTGTATTAAATATATATTTAACCTATTAGTTTTTATATAGATAAAGAAAAAAGAAAATTTTCGTTTCAGATTACACTTCAATAAAAATATTTTAAAAAGAAATCCAAACAAAAACATGGTGTCTGAAACAAAAGATTTTCTAAGTAAATTATTTCTCTTTGAAGTTTAATAGTTCTTTCAATACAGACATTCAATATCAGATCTGTTCTTGATTACTAGACTAAAATCTTGATTTGTTTTCAGAGATAATATTTGAACTTATTCCGTTCAGTCCTATTTTTTTTTCAAAAATTCCATTATTTAAATCATTTTCTAATATTAGCAATGTACTTGAATAATAGGTCTAAAATAAAAATATTTCCTTGGAATTGTAATCTGTTAAATATAAAAAAGCTTTCGTTCAGTAAAATATCATTCTTATTAATACTGATTTGTCTAATGCGATTTTTCTAGTTCATGATGATCCGCTAGTTTTTTAATATCGGGCTCCAACGTTTTAAGTTGTAGAGGAAGATCACATATTTTTACTAGTCGTTTAGCAGCTTTAGATAATGAGAGGGCAGATTCGTATTCATTAATATGAGGGAAAAGCAATGACATAAAACTAGGTTGCTTCTTGCAGTGACATTAATTTTCCATATATCCCGCTTCCTGTCTCTGATTAGAATGAGTTTGCTTTGTTACCCTGAATTATAATTACATTAACAATTCTTAATATGAAACAGATATTTGCATGAACAGTAGCAAGCAGTGCTTATTTTTTCAAGAAAGGGATATAGACATAAGGTAGAAAAATTAATTGTTGCTATAGTGTATGTAAGAATACCAAGTATATTGCTGAATGGCATTTAGACTGAAATCGACACTACATGATGAGAGCATTTTATCGATTTGGAAAATGTCTGGAAAAAAATCGTCATGGCTCATTAAAATACATTAGTGGCTCCCTAATTACGCTATTCATTCACGTAGGCCCGCTAGCGGCCGAGCGGTAAAGTCGCTGAATACTGGCAGTTCTTTCCGGGGTTCGAATCCCGCTAACCGGCAGTCTTCATGTGCGTTTTCTGTGTTTTTCCTGTGTTTAACATGTATAGGAGCCAGTTTCCCTTAGAAATTCCTCCACGTGGTTTTCCCCACTCTTCCGTAGTTTTTCCCACGAAGGCATCATTTCTATTAGGCAGAAAACGCACTAGTGCTTTGCCATAATGAAATAAACAAAACAAAATCAAATCAGTCACGTAGACAGCTGCAATGTTGCATAGCCCTCTAAAGAGCAACTTGTCAGTAACTACAATATGTATGTCCTAGGCTTATTAAAATGTCTGCCTTATTACTAAGGGGATATTTTGCAATGCGCCCGTTCGACTGGAAAATTTTCTAACAGTTTCTAATCAACTTAACATATTTTAGTCTCGCTGCAAAGAGTCCATATATACCTTTAGGCAAATTAGAAAATACTCATTTGTTTTTCTCTAACAGCTGGTTACATTAAGGCTTATTGTAATGGAATCTTATCACGTGCCAGAGTACTAAAATCAACACCGCGTTAAGTCAAATGCCGGTCGAAATTTGCAAGATGACATATGGCGAAAATTCCTACTCTTCCTTCAGCACTGCTCAGTATCAGCTGAACTGTCAAAACGTTAGTGGGTGGTCTTTCTATACAGCGTTCTGCTTAGTGAAATTATGTGCTTTCATTTCAGCACTTTTTGTAATAAATCAGGTTTTCCAATTAGCTTAGGGGCACTGTTTGTCTTTATTTCATCTTGTTGCATGTCATCATCAAGATAGCTTCATTTTTAATTTTTTTTTTAAAGCACAGAGCAGTGAACAGTATAGTAACAAGGGTGAAATTGGATCATCAAGAATTTAATAATATGGCCTTAACTGAAAAAAGGAAAGAATACTGTAACAAGAGTGACGATGTGGTTAAAACGCTGTAGAGCAATGCAAATGCAGAAGAAACTATCTACGAAGTTTTAAAATCTCGAAAAAAGAAGACTAGCAGGTAATTTGATTAACTAGAAAAAAATGACACAATAGATGAAAGGTAAAAGAATTTTTAATTTTAAAAAAGAAGTAATGAGGACTTTGTTGTACTAATAGATTCTCATGAAGAATATTTTGACATGTTTATTCAGCATCGCCGGGCCACTGGATATGGTGAATGAGATAAATACTATTTGTGTTTAAAAATATATTCTGTATTTCGAAAACAGCAGCTGAAATTCGTGTATCGCTTTGTAAAGTGTGTCGTTAATGGAAATCTCAACTACACCGTAACATATTTGTACGACTCATTCAGGCGGGGAAATGTCTTCAGAATGCAGTTTAGTTGATGGATTTTCAGAGCAGTTTCCAGTTGAGAATACAAATGATTAATCAACTACCGAATCATACAACTAAATCGTCTTCTTGTATTTTGTAAATCTACAACTGTCCTGAATTTACAGCTGATCCGATCAAAGAGATTTTAACCATATGGTCTGAATCTAAAAGAGTACATGGAATACCACGGAATTCGCAATCACAGGGAAAAGTACAGCGCTGCTAACAGGGCAGTAAAAATAATATGTGAAGTCCTTAGATGGAAAACAATGGAAGTACAGATTGGGCTGTAGTACAGATTGTGCCACTTTGAAGTACAGATTGTGCCATTTTGTTAAGTAGCCAAAAAACATTTCAGAACACAGAGGCAGGTCGAAATCCAGACGCAGCACGGTTTGGAACATAATCAGGTAGGAGTAGGCTCAATGACCAGTTTACCAGCCCAGTAAATATATTAGAAAAAATTGACAGCGAAGAAAATTTGGATCGTTTTAAAACGGGCAGCAAGAATAGAGAAATGACGAAAGAAAGAGAAAAGAAAAATCAAATCGCTCACTTGTAAAAAGAGCTGTGTTCTGTTTGTTGACGTAGTTTAAATGAAATCACAGATCTGTACCGTGCTTTTCAAAATTTACCCAATTTATTGCCATGTTGTTTCGGTCTGTGGGGAGAGTTATACTAGTTATCACTTTGTCGTTTGCCACAGACAATAAAAAATAGTCCGATTCACTTTTCAAATTGTTGGCACCAAATTATCGCCCTGTATTATATTTAAAGAAATTAAATAATGAAGAATCTGCATAAATGTATGTATATTTCTCCAAATGTGATAAAACAACGGTTACCTAGAGCCATCCAATTTTGAATAATGTACGTTTCCACCCAAATATGCGCATCTGGAAGCCCAAATTTGGAATTTGTTTTATTATCTATTTCATATTTTGTAAAACTTTAACGAATTTTTGATGAAAAAACTCTACGATTTAAAAGCGAGCAATGACAACACTCTATGGGTGAAAAAAAAACTTTTTATCTCCAGGGCGCGGAACTGTGTATCGGAAATTTTAAAGAAATGCTCATTTTAAAATTATTTTTCGATGTTGCTGTTAAACTGACTTTTATGCTTTAAGTGCTAAGAACATGATATTTAATAAATAAAGGTAACACAAAATGTTAAAAACGCTTATTTGGACATAATTGAAAATCTGAAACTTTTCAGGATTTTATTTAATAATAGAAACGCTCAATTTACTTGCTTTGGATGTGTCACTGTCAATTCGTCAAAGGCCCTGCGTATGCAAAATCCGAGAGTTTTTGGTAATGCATGTGCACTGGGGAGTCTTAGACTTCAAAGTGGCATTCAACTGTCTCGCCAGAGTCAGAAGATTAGCCGTTCGTTCGAGCGTTCCATCACTCCGAATATATATATGTGTTGCTATTGTTCCGATAAAACAAGCATTCTGTCGTTTTTGCCATCGTTGTTTCTTTCGTTTTATCAGCAAATACATAACTTATTTTTATGAGTAATGTCTATGTTAAACAAGCCTCCCCCACCTGATTTTCTCATCAATAATTATTATAAAATATTTTTACAAATCATGGATAAGTGGTTGAATTTAGGTAAAGGATATTAAAAAAACTGAAAACAATGAAAAGTCATCTCCGTTTTCCTTCTTGTAATTGTGATGGAATTGAAAACCATTCTGCTTAATTTATAAAGAAGTTTGGATACAGAAAGCATGAAACCTGCCGAATTAAGGCGACATCTCAATATAAAGCATGCTGCGCACTCCAAGAAACCCAAAGAATACTTTGAACGATTTTTTGAAATAATCAAATCAGCTAAAATTTGAATTCGAGAATTTTGTTATTGTGAATGAAAGGTAATTATTTGCGTCTTATGAAGTAAGTATCCTATTTAATTGCAAAAATTTTTTAAAAAATCCTATTCGGTTGGAGAAAATTTACTATTGCCAGCTGCTACTAAGACGTCCGAAATAGTTCATGGCAAACGGTACGCGCTTAAATCCGCAAAATTCCGAATTTCGAAAATTAATGAAGATCAACATTAGCAGCTAATAACTAGGCTCAGAAAGAGTCCTGAGTTTGCAATCTAGTAGTTGGATGAATCAACTGATATTACCAACTTGGCTCAATTATTAATGCATGTTAGATACATTTTTGAAAGATATATTCATGAGGAATTTTTTGGTCTCTTTCTAGATGAACACACAAGAGATGAGGACATTTTTGCAAAACTTAATGAACTTTTCATTGACGAAAGTCTGCAATGAAAAAATTGTGTTGGCATTTGCACAGGTAGTGCTAAAGCGATGGTTGGTGAAAAAAAGTGGATTTCTAGCCAAGGTTAAGGAAAGTGCCAACGAACATATAACATGTACTCATTGCATGATACATCGAGAGGCCCTGGTAGCCTAAACAATATCAGCGGAGTTAGATGTTGTGCTTCGAGATAGTATTTAAGTGGTCAACTTTATTAAAAGTCGTGCTCTGAATAGTCGTTTGCTTTCAGATCTTTCTAAAGACATGAGATCTGAGTACAAAAGCGTACTATTACATGCAGAGGTAAGGTGGCTTTCAAGAAGCCACACTTTAAAAAAGGTTATTAAAATTTTAAATTCTTCTCTTTCTAATCGAACAAAAATCTGATTTTATGAATTTATTCCATAATAAGTTGTGGCTATAAAACAATGTTATTTAAGTGACATATTTAAAAAACAAAATGAACTAAATTTGTCCCTTCAAGAAAAAGTTACAACATATTCATATTCGGATCGAAAATTGATGCTTTTATTAAGAAAATTACCATATGGAGAACCATGCTGCAAAAGGCTTCGTCAGAAATATTTGTTGCAACAAGTTGTTTATAAGTTGTTACAACAAGGGTTTTACCTTATTTAATTCAATGTTCAATCTTAGACCCCACAAACACTAGCAAGCGATTAATCGCTTAAGTTGTAAGTGTTTTAAGTTCACGAACGTTTATTTTATTTTAAAACTTTACTATCATTCCCTAATTTCCACTTCCGGCCAGAATTAATGCGTGAATATGTTTATGCAAGTTGTACTTGCTAACGCTTAAGTATTTAAGTTGTGGCTTTTTGCCAAGAGAGAAGAAGGAAGGAAAGAGAGCCCTCTTGCTACGAGTCTTCACGCAAGCTTACCATCAGTTACTGTCCGCCTTTAAGGCCAGAGGTTAACCCTCTTGAAAGTTAAAGACGTTTTGTAGTTTTCCGCAGTTTGCGTACTACAAACGTAGTCATTTAAAAGGTCAATCTTAGTGCTAGTCATCTCTGTAAGATATTAAAAATTAACTCTTATTTAAATTTTAGTCAGTTAGTAGTCTTATATTGTTTTACGTTCAGACCACAAGTGGTTGGTCTTTGTATTCCGAAGTTCGGGAACGTGCGTAAAATCGATGAGCAAATAAAGGGGAATTTGAACCCTCCTTATTTGTTGTATCTTCTACACACGTACGAACATAGCTTTTAGTAAGCTCCCTGTTCCTACTCAGGACTATAGTTATGTTTCCGAAATCAACTAGAATCAACAGAAGTCCTGATAAAGTGTGAGAACAAACACGCAAGACTTAAGAAGGATTAACTACCCTTTATTTCTCAGAATAAATACAATCAATTCCTAACTCGGAGTATACACAAAGCCTCCACTTGGACTTGAACTTAAATAAGTATGAAATTAAACTAAACTAAGCTTAACTAAAGCTATCTGAAAGACATAGCCGAAGCTATCAGGATTCTAAGTAGTTGGCCAATAAATATTAATTAAATCGGCGAAGCCAAGTTAGGGCCTAAAGTATGGCCGAACATAGTATCTAAGAGAGAACGTAGCCAAAAGGCAAACGCGTGCTAGTCAGGAAAATCAGACTCTCTCTGTCGAAGTCTTTGAAACATAGAGTTAAATAGTACTCTTACTCATTTGCATTTACTGTTTTTCTGAAATTACATTCCGGTAGGAAATTGTAAGCTGAAATTAGAATAGATAGGAAAGTTGGATAACTTAAAATAACTGCTAATAAAATTAGGATAAGCCTTACAAAGAGAATTTTTAAGTAAAATTGATGAAACAGATCATCAAAAAAATGAGTAGTTAAAGTGATAAATGAACATTTTTGGTGTCTGCCGCAAAACTTTCAGAAATATTTCCCTTCACATTGTAGTGCCAAACAACTAATATGAAGTATGAAAGCATTCGGAATTAATGTAGAAATTATTACTCATTTGCCATTAAAATCACAAGAAATACTTGCCGAGTTATCAAATGATTCGTGGTTTAAAACTGATTTCAAAAATTAAAGTCCTTAGAAGATTTTTGGCTAAGAGTCGCAAAAGAATTTCCAACGATTTCTGGAACTGCCATAAATTTCCACTTACCTTTTCTGCGATATGTTTGTGTGAGACAACATTTTCGTCTTTAACCACTATAAAATCAAAGTGTCGATCAAATGTAAAGAATACTGAAGAAGTTCTTCGTCCTGCCTTGTTGACTATTTTGCAGAGATTTGATAATATGGAAAGGGTATGCGTGTTTATTAATTCTTAATTCTCGCATATGCGCTGTTAGAAGTAAGTGGGTTTCCTCAGTAGTAACCTTCCAAGTGGCTACACGTTATGAACAGACTATAGTTAATGTTTGAATTTACCCAAGTAATTTAATTTATTTTTATTATTGTATTATATTTTTAAGTTTGTTACTTATTTAAAATTTTCACATCGTTCTACATCTTAAAATTAAAAATTAAAGTTAATGACCTAAAACTGCAATAGTATATTACAGTACACGTGAAGAAACTGATACTTTCATTCACACGTGAGTCGCACTTGCGCAATGCTTATGGGGTCCGACAAAATTTTCGTAAATACTATAGGATCCCCACATCAGAAAGTTTAAGATACCCTGGTTATTAATCAACTGAAATTAGCAAATGGTTCTATCTGTTTTGGAGCAAAGATGTTTAGTCATTAAATTGTTATAAAAATTGTTCGTCTCAAAATTTACATGGAATAGTCGATTGTTGAATACATTTACAGCGCTTAAGTAATACTCTCCACGCCAAAATGCCTTTAGAAATGGCCTTTTATATTTAAGAAAGTAGCCAACTGAAATTAAAAGAATGATTAGAATGCTAAATGTAAGCATAAATTCTTCATGAGAAAAGATGTCTGAATATAGCATATAGAGAAATAAGAATTAAGAATCATTAGTATCTCTACCTCGTGTGTAGGTCTACGCTTGATTTGATTTTCACGTCAATGGAAGGTAAACCAGCAATGACAACTGGCCATACAAAAGTCTACATCAAAGTAAGTTTGCTGTTTTACCTTGCTCTGTATTAGGAGTTCTTAATGGGGTATCAAGCTTCTGGTAGTCGATGAAATTTTAAAGAAGGTTAATAATGATCAAAGGATCGATTTGTGGTCGACAGCCGATTATGCACCGGCAACTGATCGCATAATCAGGATCTCATCGATTAATAAAAATGGCCACATATAAGTGACAACTAGTTTCTTATTGATATAATGCTATATCATGTAATAAGGAAGAATTTATATGAAATAAATAAAAAGTAAAAAATAGACAGATCGATTATCCGTTGCTAAAAAGAATTGCATTTCTTCAGGAGATATATTGTTATTATATAAGCGCTTGCAAAATTTAAAAGATTTTAATGTGTGGAGGGTTTTAATTTGATTACCAAAACATTAAAAATTTAAATGTGCCAGCAAAGCTTATAGATCCGATGAACTGCGGTACATCTGATTTTGATATTACGATGCAGGGAAGAGTTTATTCATTCGAAACACGTGCGTATGCTATGTTTTGAAATTTTAAAGACGTATGAGAAAAAGACCCCAAAATTAAGTTACTAACGGACCAACACTATAGACATTCACCTCTTCTTCAGGATCGAAGCAGGCTTTAGTCAAGTCAATCGAAGTAGGCTTTAGTCAAGTCAATAATTTACCACAGAAAACAAACATGTTGAATCTTTTTAAACGAGATTTAAGAATTAAACAATTTTATGTCAAATTCATCAAATGCAGCCAATGACATTAATTAAGATCGAATTTCAACTTTTGCGCAATTAGAATATGTGATTTTGTTTTTCAAAACTAATTTACATTTGTAAAATAAAAAATAATAATACAACAAATAATAAAACATAAATCTAATAAACCATTTTGTTTTCACTGTTTCCATTCATAATCTTAGTCTAAATGTTATCTGTCAGTTATTTATGGTCAGCTGTTTCTATTTATAACTTCTTTTCAAAGGGGTGGTTTAAAGAAGTTCTTCTTATCCCTTTATTGTAAAAGAGGTGGTTTAAAGAAGTTCTTCTTATCCCTTTATTGTAAAAGAGGTCGATGCAAAAACGGCTTGAGAATTCTTGGCTTATAGCTTCATAATTTTGCTCTGAATCGTACACTGCTGCCATCTATTGAAAGTACTTAACACCTCAAATTAGCGAATAAGAGGGAGCCAGGTATGAATTTTGAAGAAACAAAAGTTAATGGCAATGATATTATTTTCCCCGTTTAAAAACAGTACGTTTGTAAAAAAATATAGAATTAAGTTATACTAGTATATTAAGCAATGGGTCACTATTTGTGACTGAAGATAGAGTACAGAATTAGTTTTGGAAACTCGGTATTTTTATTAAACGTTATTTAAATTCGGTTTTGAAGAACAGATTATTGCATTTTCGCCATGATTTTTTATTTTAATCAATTTCCGTTGTCAGTTTCAACACAGACAGCACAGAAACTTTATTCTTTATTATGCGAAAAAATACTGACATAAATAGTAAAAACTTTCAATATTTTGTTTCGGTTTTTATGTTAATTAGTTCATATACTAAGAAATATGAATCCGCTATGTCATTATCAAATACTTACACATTTTTGGCCTCACAGCTCTCATTATACAAAACGTGAAAGTAGCTAAATACGAACGAAGCTAAATACGAACGAAGCTAAGTAAAATAATGTAAATATACGGCTTCATATGAAGTAGGGCCAAACTATTATCATCGTGCATTTCGAAGTATCTATGTTAGGTTTCTTCGAAAGGCACAGTTATTCTACTATAAACGCAATATCAGTCAGTGCTTGAAATTAAGCTGTTTTGAAATTTCAGATTAGTGAGCTCTACTTCGAAGAGTTGCATTCTTTTTTTTAAAAAAAAGTAAAATATTAATAGCTAATGCAATTGTCCAAATGAATTATGTAGGACAAGGCACTTAGAGGAGCTGGGTACGCCCTTCTATCGTTAATCCAGCCTGAATCAAATTACTGGCAAAATCCCAATTTCTAAAAAATTTTATATGTTTAAATTTTGTATTTTATTATACCGAAACTGTGGAAAATTTGAGACTCAACAAGTCTCAAATGGAATATCGAACTCGAATATATGATAATCGATTACTCAAATCGGAATACGAGTATTCGGACCCAAGCAAACCTGGTCATGGGGGAAGACTTCTGGTCAAAATATTTCCTTTTTCTCACCCTCCTTGCAAAGGGGGTTAAGCTATGACTCTACCACCTAATATGAGAAGATATCTGTTGTTAATTATTTACTTGAACTCAATCTTCCTTTTCTTCAACACAGTCGCATCTTATTTTATCCTACCTTCATTTATTTTTATTTAACAATACCTTATTTTACCGCACAGTGTTTGCTATTCATTTTCTTAACATATGCAGGTTAAAAAAAGTTTTTATTTAAATTATCGCAGTTCTGAATTTTTTTCTAATTTAAAAAACCGTAGTTCTAAAAATTAGTGGATAAGATTGGTGGGTACTGGCAGTTCGTCATGGGTTTGGTTCCTGGAGAACCGATTGGTTGCATATGGCTTTCGTGATTTTCCTCATATGTAATGAGAGTGTGACACAAAATTCTGTTAGAAAACTCCTTCAAGGAGGCATCTTCCATCACACAGACAGCCTTCGTGCACTTTTTTTCAATTAAGTATCTGATGAAATAGTAATAAATAAATAATTTTTTGTTCTGTACCAAATTTCAAATTACTAAAGGAATTGTTATTCCCTCTAGGTGACTATGTTTCAATGAATGAGTTGTTTTTCACTCGATAATTATCGGTTTTTATATCTAATGCCCGAGTCTTTCACCACAAACAGTGAATAAAATGAAAAAGATAAGCTTTTTATTTATACTATGAATTTCAAACTAACCTGAGTTTCTATACTCCATGGCAAGGTCATGTCATATCTGCTGAACTGTTGCGTGGCTTCTGGATTGAAGTCTGGTAGGATTTGATTACTAGTTCCAGCTCCAACTATTACAAAATTTTCTTCTATGGTGTTTGCGGCTTCTTGACCATCCAAATTGGGCCCTTTACGATACGTTGTGCTGAAGCAGAAAGGAGCAGATGTTGGGAAAATATGGTTTTTAAATTCTATCTTACTATTTTCTCCACCATTAAGTACTGTGCTTAAATAGTTACCTAAAAAAAGAAATTCTACATTTATTATGTGAGAATAAAGTCTAGGTCGTTAGAAGAAATAATTCCGCTTAAAAACAGAAATTTTCATAAAATGTTTAAGGACATTAGTTTCCAAAATTTTCAGCCAAGAGGTTGTCTAATATATCGATAAAACGATTCAATAAATTTCAAAGCCATATCACATATTTTCACAAGTGTAGTTTAAACAAAAGGGATGCTTAATTTGAAGTCTTAAAGGCGCTTTTCCCAATTTCATTGGTTTAAATTACTTACATTCTTATAACTCTGAAAATAATTGCCAAAGTGCTTTGAAGTTTTTAGAGTTTGTTGCTAATAATTTGTATTACACACTTCTCTTAGATTTATTTATTTTCTGTAAACGTTAGTGAATTTCCGAAGGATCATAAAAGAGTAACGGTTTCACAAACCCTTCCGGTTGTGTTGGCTCACTACTACTTCTACTGCCTTGCTCACTACTACTTCTGGCTCACTACTACTACGGAGAAGTTAACTCGATTCCTTATAACTGGCTGACCTTTCTTTCAAATTTTTTATGTTTTTATATTTCTAAACATCTTAGCTGCAAGAAATTTTAGAAATGAATATCACAATAATCTTGAAATAACCTATATTTATTATTCCATGACATAGACTTAAACATTTGCTAAACAAGACCCATAGCCCAAAATATAAATTTGCCGTCAGGAGTCCAGAATTTGGTCTTCACTGTCATAAAATATGTAAAAATAAGGCTACCAATTAAACAGAAATTTTAACGACATATGCATGAGAGTTAGAATTAAATATCAGAACACAGAACTTTTTTGAGCCAAAGATTACCTGTAAAATAAGAAGCATTTAGTTAGCACTAAACAAGCATTTAGTACAACTAAGTAATGGTGTATATCGGTTTTAAAGCATGTGTGTCAGTTATAATATTTAACTTACAAGCTCCTTTTAAATATAAATACAAAAATTTTAAGGCATTGAATTATTAAAAATATTTTTCATTATAATTTCTTAATATTCTTAATTGAGTAATTAATAGCTTGCAAACCAGCAGACGTTTATCTGAGTAAAATAAAATTTGAGTTGCCTGCTCCGTTAATTTATTACCTAATTTAGACAAATATATTATTATATGTTTTTATCTTTCCCATGTACGAATATTAAAAATTTATTATTTGCTTTCTATTTTGCAAAGAGGGTTAGTTTCATCTTCTTTTCAAATCCAAATATTTAAATAATTATTAAGGAAGTCAGATTCGAATTCACAAATCTTAAAAAAAAAATTCGGGATTCCAGAACTCGAAATTTTATGCTTTTTTCCGCTATTCAAATGTTTCAAATCCTAACTTCAAAAATCATTATACGTTTTAATTCAAAATTCTGGTAAGATAGATTTTACGGACTTCCAGCAGAAGTGTTCATTAGAAAAGGAAATGCAATTATAGAGGATTTTAGAGGTACCTGCACTAAGATTTCTTCTGAGTAACACGTTATTTCTTATGCTGATTTTTCAAACATTTCTATAATTTCGTCTACTCCATCGGCAATGCAAATAAGGTGAGTTTAAATAACGAGCGAGAGTCTATAAATTTAGAAAAAGAGTTAAGTAACCTCAACCCGAAGTGTCGTGATCAAGCATTCTTCGGGCTGCTGTGCTGAAACTGTGGAGAATGATTTTTTCGCTTGGTATTATACGAAAAGGCGCATTATCTGAGGAATCAGTACTTATGTTTTAATTTCTTGATTTGTAAATATCGAACTGCTGTTGTATTAGCAAGGCCGCAAGCAGCGGAGCCTCAATTTATTATTCTCTTTATTTGTAAACTTCAGGTTAAAGGTAAACGTAAATATTCTAGTTGATTTTAGAACTTCTGTTGTTACCAATTGTGTTCTAATATTCTACATTAATATGGAACGAAAAAACGTAAAGCTGACTGCAATGTTTACAGTTTGTGCTGCATATCACAAGTGTCACCTCGTGACCTAAATGTGTTCATTGTTTAAGCTTTTGCTAAGTCTTAAAATAAACATCTTTTTAATTTTTCTGAAGTCTCTGGAGAGAATTTAACGTTCCCTAATCAGGGTTTTTTATATTCCTTACGAAATAATCCTCTTTTCTTTACCTGCTTTAATTTACAAACGATTCTGAAAAATAAAAAGGATGAGAAGTGTATTTTTATTTAATTTAAACTTAATTTATATATATATATTTACTTATTGAGAAAATGAAATTTAGGTTACAAGGAGTAATACGAGGTTTACTGATGTGCTTCATTTGTTAAATTTCGTTTGTATTTCTAAATAAATGTAGGCGTGTTCTTAAATTTGTTTTTTTATTAAATGCAATTTCAAATTTTGCTTTAATTAAAAATAGTTAAGTAAACTTTTTCTCTCCCTTTTTTTTAGTCCAAAGGGGTTTTTTCCTGAAGGACTACTGTTTTCGTGTTAGCATTTGTGTGTTCGTGTTAGCATTTCGTGTGCGTTGATTCACTATAAATGTCCGATTCACTTTTCAAATTGTTGCCACCAAATGTTATCGCCCTGTATTACATTTAAAGAAATTAAATAATGAAGAATCTGCATAAATGTATGTACGTTTCTCGCCTTGTGATAAAACAACGGTACCTAGAGCCATCCAATTTTGAATTACGTACGTTTTCACCCGAATATGGGCATCTGGAAGCCCAAGTTTGGAATTTGCTTTGTTATCTATTTCATATTTTGTAAAACTATACCTACTTAAACAAATTTTTGATTAACAAACTCAGCGATTTAAAATCCAGCAATGACAACACTCAACGGGGGAAAAAAACTTTTTATCTCCAGGGCGCGGAACTGTGTATCGGAAATTCTGAAGATATTTTTAAATTATTTTGCGATATTGCTGTTGAACTGAATTTTATGGTTTAAGTGCAAAGAACATGATATTTAATAAATAACGGTAACACACAAAGCGTTAAAAAAACGCCCCTTTGGACGTAATTTAAAATCTGAAACATGTAAGTTCCCCCCTCTCTTCTTATAGTTCATAAACAAAGGAGTCGGAAGATTCGAGATCCTTTCAAGACTCAGATTCAAGAAAATTTGAGATCTGATTCACTTGCTCATAAGGGTGCTAAATGTGGTTTATTTGATAAATGAAATAAAATGAAAAATAAAGGCTGGTAAAAAAAATGTCTGAATTGCATAAATTAAGTACGAATTCTGTATTCGACATCATTTTTCCTATTACTTTATGTCAAATTTGGAACTACTGCCAACTAGTTTTATAGTAGATATAGTTATTAACCTATTTTTTGAAAAGTTAAAATCATGAACAAAACTGATACTTAAGAAGTTCCTAACATTAACAAACAAAAACATGGATAAATAATTATAAAGAAATATAATAATATTTGTAACTAGAAAAAAAAAGAAGCACATAAACCAAAATTGAATTATAATGGTTAAATGCTGAGCCTAGGTTGCAGCAGGCTTTCAGATCTTAAACCGCTTTTTCCGCAAATACATACCTCATCCTCTATATAGCTAGGTAGATCCAAAAGTTCCCAGTCTGATATACTTCTAAAAGAACTGAAGAAAAATTTAATATCTTATTTTTAATATGATCTCCATGTACGTTTGCACATTTTTCACGCCTTTTAAGGAACTCTGTGCCCCTTAAAAAGTAATCTGAAATTTAGTTCTCAAAATATTTCATAAGTGCTGTTTTCATGCCGTCATCATCATTAAACCACTTTGAAGACGATGAGATTTCAGTTTCGAAAACAGATAATAATTACTTGAAACTATTACTTGGAACTTCATCTGGGCAGTAAGGAGATATTTAAGTTCCTTAAACCCACATTGTTCTTTTGGAATTATTGATACCGAGTTTTAAATTTTTGAAATTTTTGAAATCGGTGTACACATCAAGCATAGGTATTATCAACGTGAATGTATTCATGTAGAATTCATAAAACGGTTGTTTTAAATAGATACAGTCTTGCTGCTGTCTTCTTCACTTTTAATCTTATATTACACATCATTCCCTGCTACTGTCTTCTTCACTTTTAATCTTATATTACACATCATTTCCTCCTGGGCACGAACACGATCTCTTTACATCAGTATGCCCAAAGTTCGAACTTCAGGAGAATCATCTTCTATAGTTTCTAGGCCCGTGAGAATTAGTTTAACCTATTCTTTCACTGCAGAATAAGAATGCTATAAGGATGAACCACAACTTGTTTTATTTCTTTGGGATTAAGACCTTCTTTATTCAAAACTTTTTTAATCACAGAACAACATTTAGCTTTAAACGTTTTAGCGCATCGCTTCATTCATGACTTACTTATAGTAAGCCTAAATTGCAGATAATGCAAAAAGAACGCAAGAAACTTTATTTTACAAAAAAAAAAAAAAAGAAAAGAAAAAAACCATTATCATACATAAACTAAATTTATTAATATTACGGGTTGCTTTTAAAAAGAACAGATCATGTAATTATTAAAAAGCTTCGTATTTAAACATAATTTGAGGTGTGGAATCTAACTAAGGTGTGGAAACTAATCCTGTTACCTCATTCCTCTGGCACATGAAAAATGAAAGTTAAATCCCCTTTCATCGGCTTACTAAACGGGAAGTCTAGAAATGCCCTCCTTCTTCATTTTTTTTTCTTTTTGCTTTCTTTGGTACAATGTTCTTAACAAAACTTATAGCTCATTTGTCGTTTGTGACTCTGTCTACGAGTGGTATGCTGCCAAACTCCAAATACGATGGGTGCTGTTTAACTTCTCAAACAAGTTCCAGAATCATCTGAAGAAGCATCACTCCAAATTATGGAGAGGCGCTATCTAAGTTCATGAAGATACTTGATGATTGTCACATGGCTGCACCCTAATAGTGGTATTCTGCTTCTCTTTTAGAACTTTGCTCTAATCGTGTCTGTCCATAGTCTACAGGCATCCAGAATACGATCGAACTGGTATAAAAACTTGATTGATACTATACTGGAAAAAGTTTTGAGGATATTCTACTGCATTTTTTTACAAAACTTTAACCAGCAAGATTTTCATTAAATTTTGGAAACCAAAGTGCAAAGTGCAAGAGGACTTTTTAGTCAATCTAATAAAATATCCCCTATGGATTTTAAGAGGTACATCAGGAGCAGTTTAGAAGGAAAAAGTATATAATTAAGTTAAACTGTTTCAAGGAAAACTGCGATAAAATTGTAACAATAGCTATATGAATATTGTGCATATATTATTGTGAAAAACCAAAATTGGAGAAAGTCGATATTCTTCGGGGGAACGCCAGCATATACCAAATACGTCGATGAAAGACCAAATATTTCTTATATTCCTATATATTTGGACCAGCACTGGTGTATGTCGACAAGCACAGATATGCTGTGGTGGAGGTCGAAACGAGAAGCCGATAAGGCAGACAGAGAGGTGTCGTAAAACCAAAAGACTCTTTTGCAATTTAAAGTGTCTAACAGTTTTAAGTTATTGTAACAAATAAGATTATGTAACGTCAGTTACATAATTAAGCAAGTTCATTATTGGTGTTATTTTCTTTTCTCGTTCATAATGTACTGTTCATTTTAAGTTTAACAGTTTATTTACACATGCTGTTACTTAAGCATTCTCCTAATTGATATATATCATAATATCTTTTAATAATAATGTATGATTTAAAAACGTAATAAAACACTTTTTGTTCAACATTCACCATCAGTGTATGGTGAGTCAGAGAGATATTTAGCAAATATTTCGGACCAAGTGACTATGACATACACCAAGTGACTATGAGAATGTTGCTATTCACTGGAGAATGTCAACGTTCTTCAAATTTTGGTCTTTCACGGTAACACATACGTATTCAATAAATGTCAAGTTACTTACCGGATAATGTAGTGTATATTTCCCATTTACTTTCACCAGTGACGTAAAAATCGCAATCAGATTGCCCGTTGAAATCGCAGTAAAAAAGATTTAATCCTTTTGGCTTGTATGTTGGAGCTTTATTATCTGTTATTTCTGAAATACATATAAGAAGCTAAGAATTTGAGAATGTGTTTTAATAAAAAAAACATAAAAAGGTATGGTATGTATAGCGAATTAAATATATTTTAAATAATTCTTGTTTCATAGACAAATTTAGCAGAAAGAAATCAGTTTTGTGGTATAATTTTAAGACACGCAGTGAACGCTTTTACTTATTATGCTGCAAAATCCATTTTAGAGTCTCTGCATTTACGAAAATCACTAATTCAAGTACATTCTTAAAAACTGTAGATCTGTCTTTATGGCTATAACTTTCGGAGAGAGATCCAAACGTCGCGCACATCAAATTTTCAAGAACTGTTGAAATTCTAAAATGAATATTAATGGCAAAATGTATCTATGGGTGACATCTATGTACTGTTACTGTAATGCGTTACTTGAAATTGCAATTGCAATTTATGCCGTTAGCTTTAAAAACTGTTTGTTTGATGCAAGATAAAGATGAGTTTTTCCCAAATAGAACCTACCAGGACTTGTATTTCTCCTCGTCTGCCTTCATGAACATGACGTGTCCTGACTAGACAGTGAGTTTGACCACAAACTATGTCCTATGAAGTGCAGCAAAGATGACTAAATGAGAAGGGTTAAATTACCCTTTATTTTCCACGATATCACAGGCGCTCCCGTACTTCGGGATACAAAGACCAACCACTTGTGGTCTGAACGTAAAAATATAAGACTAATAACTAAGAGCTAACTTTTAATATTTTACGCAGATGACTAACACTAAGACTGGCCTTTTAAATTACTACGTATGTAGTACGCAAACTGCGGGAAAGTACAGTATGTCTTTAGCTTTCGAGAGGAATAAAACCTGTGGCCTTAAGGGTGGACAGTAACTGATGGAAAGCTCGCGTGAAGTCTAGCGGGAAGACGGCTCACTCTCTCCCCTTCTAACTCTGCTCTTGGCAAAAAGCCGCAACTTAAATACTTAAGCGTTAGCAAGTACAATTTGCATAAACATATTCACGCTTTTATTCTGGCCGGAAGTGGAAAATAAGAGATGACAGTAAAGTTTTAAAATAAAATGAACGTTAGTTAAACTTAAGATTCTTACAAACCAATTTCCATAGTTCAACTAAACCGCATAAAGCTTTTCATCATTTGCCAAAACTTTCTTACGAAAGAGTGAATTTAACAAGCCAATGGTTTTCCGCATAGTAATCTGGTTTCGAAACGTTGGAAGTGAATTAGTGAATTAAGCGACTTACCGCTGAGTGCAAATAACTGAAAACGTAGACTCGAGAAGGGTTAACTACCTTTTATTTCACTCAAAATAAAAAGAACAGTTGCCCCCTTTCTCGGGCTATCAGCAAAGCCTCCACTTCGGCTTAAACTAAGAATAAAAAAAAGAACTAAATTATAACTAACTAAGAGACTTAGCTGGAGCTAACACAATTATCTAACGTAGTTGGCCTTTAATTTAAACTAACCGGGGAATATCAAGAAGCACGTAATAAACGGCCGAGCGTAACAGCTTCAAGACAGATTTAACCCGAGGCAAACATGTGCTACTTGGAATTCCTAGCTCTCTCTCGCGAAGTAAATTGAACCTTCCTTAAATACTACTTCTATTTTATTTGCATTCAACGCGATTCCTACCAACCTCATTTTGGTAGGAAGTTGTAAATGGAAACAAGAACCGATTGGGAAGCATAATGAAGTTAAAATAACTGTTATAAAATTAAAATATACATTACCGTCGGCCGTCCGTCTCTTCTGCATTCAGACAAAATGGACGAAGTCAGAAATGAAATGTCGTCATCAAAAACTACTTGTGAGAAAGAATGCATCTCAGTACATTCATGCATAACGAAGTCATATTCATCAAAAAATCATCCTACTTGTTAAAACCCCAACTCCATCTTGACAAAATAAATGGATTTTTAAGATAACAGTATATATTACAATTGTGTTTTCAAGTGAAATATTACTTGCAACAGAATACATGTGTTATCCACTGACACAATTTATGATTAATATCCATTTTGGAATTTCCGTAATTTCTGAAAGTTTGAAGTGCACGACTTTCGGATTACGCATTACGATTAATCTTTTAACGTTTCAGTTTTCAGTTTCTAATTCTTTTTTAACATTTGTCCTGTTTTAGCAGACGTAGCTTATTTCTGTCATTAAATTATTTTTATCAGCTTTTCTGTCAACGTATTGTTGTCTAAACTTCGGTTTATATTTGCCTTCCTCTGCATTAAGAAATACATCTCATTTTTATTTCCCATTCACTGCTTGCAAAACAGAAACCGTTCGTAAATAACATGTCCTTAAATTTATTAAATGATTTTAATCAATGAATATTAACGCAACTTACATTTAAGAGTAAACTACAATTTCAATTCTCTTGTACCATAAATGGATGATTTAATGACGTTTACTATTTCTTTAAACTATTTTATATTAAACGTCTAAATTTACAGAGATTTTTATAAATATTCCAGATACCATAAATCATAAAACTACTCTACTAGAAAGAGCTGACGCGGGTTTACGTGCTTTCCTTATCGGCCACGTCAAATACAAAAGTCAAATTCTTGTACATATTCTTCTTAGAAAGCCATTCATCTTCCTGACAAGTTATCTTCTGTTCTACAAAAAAATAAAACCTCTAACAGAATACAGTTTAATCACATCTGTTTTCACTGAAAAGTTGAAGTTGCTTCACCGCTAAATATGTAGCTTAATATTATGCACTTTTCAAGCTGCATGATCTTTATTAATTTCATAACATTGTTATATCCTTAAAAGCGATATATCTTAAATTATTACTTATTGATTTACCCCCTATTCACATTTGTCTGTTATTAAAATATTTGTTGTTATTTTTAAATAACACATTTAAAAAATTAAATACAATGAATTTTGAGGCCTGATGTATTTTTCAATGCTTGTCATGTCCTTAGTTATAAATGATACTGGCATACTAATGAGATTTGAACCCTTTCTAGCAGCGTGTCATGATTATAAAAGACGTATTTTATCCTAAGGTTACTGAACACTAAAAATGTTTCGTTTAGACGTATAAGGTATTTTCTCCCTCCTTTACGCCTGCCTTCGTGGTGTACATGAAAGCACGCTCGATGCGTATGCGGGAACTCCGGCATTAGCATATCTCCTAGGACACTGCACATTTTTCCCGTTCCTATTAGCAAACGTGGGAAAATTATTCCTAAATTTTTTTCTGTCTTAAAACCGATCAGCTTTCCTTTCTTTTTTGAAATAATATCAGTTTATCATATAATATCAGTATGCGTATACAGGGTGGCGCAGAAGTCGCGCATGGGTTGCAATGCCTCATAATTTTCTCTCCGTCTTGTAACACACTTTCAACAACATTATTCAATCTGCTATCACCCAAGAATGTGTTAACGACACTTGGTTCGAACTCCCGAAAACACATAGCGAGTGGGGGACAGCCTTAACCCCAAAACATCAACCCGAAGACGTATATACGCCAACAAACGAGCAACCATCGAGCAGCTCAAAAACAGTACACGGGCAGAGATTCGAGAATTACAGCCAGCAGTTCTTCGCAAAGTTATACTCAATATACTGCGAAAAGCCACTCTTTGTGAGGCTTCGAATGACGGTCATTGGAAAGACATCATTTTTCACACCTAGTGTTTTGACATTTTCCAACCATGTACTTCATATCTGAGATAGGTATAATTATGTGCATTTCCAAACAAAAGAAGGTTATACACTACTCATGTGCGACTTATGCGTCCCCCAGTATATATATATATATATAGAGAGAGAGAGAGAGAAAGAGATAAATAGATAGATAAAATTAAATAATTTAAATAAAATAAATGATACTGGCATACTAATGAGATTTGAACCCTTTCTAGCAGCTATATTAAATGCAAAATCCAAAACCCAAATTATGCGTTGTGAGCTGCATTAATCAGAGCTAATATAAATATCAAAATTAACACACAATCTAAGGAGATTCAAATATCATACTCAATTTGAATGATTTTACACGAAAACAGCAAAATTGCTAATGCAATCAACCATTGTAAAAAATAAAGAAAAATAATATAAGAGATCTAAGACCTCCAGGCAAACCTAAAAATCATCTCAAACACAGGAAAGATGCAAGAAAGTAATGGCAAATGCATTTTACATCAACTGGCGCATCTTCGTCATTCGACTGATTAATTCACATATTGTTTTAATTTATATTTTCTTGATACAAGTTTACGTTTATTTTTAATTTTGACAGTTAAAAACAGGCTTTTTCTTTTGGGATCATTTGTTTTTCACATTTTGGCATGTGTTAGACGAAACTGTTTTTACAAATTTTGTTTTTTACACTGCGCTGATTTATTACAAGATTTTAGAACAGCTCTCATATTGTTTTTGTTTGTTCCTTCATGTTATTTTTGTTTGTTTTTTACAATGGTTGTTTTCATTATAAAATTTTCTATTTGTGTGTCAAATGATTATTCCAAACTGAATATGATATCTTAGTTTCCTTAGATTATATTTTTATTTTAAAAATTATGCATATATACATATATATCTTTATACGTATGTATATTTTATCACTAGAACTGAAAATAATTGCATTCAGTCGTGTCCTTTCGCAAATTCTAGAACAATTCGTAATTTGTATTGCATTTATAAATAAGTGTTACTATCCTGTTAACGGATATATCGTGCATTAATCAATGGTTAAAATTACGAAATTACAGTATATTTCATACTAGAAATACTGAATAGGAAATAAATATACAATTAATCGTTTCAAATTGTCTTTAAATATATGGGATATTGGTAAACCGTTTCAATAAAAGAGGAAGGTTGATAGTACCCGTTTAAGAAGCTCAGTACTTATAATGGAACCTACAGCAGCATTCTACTCACAGTGCCAAAAAGAGTAAATTCGTAACACGTCTAACCAGCACCCGTCGTCATTTCTGTCCCGACAGAGAAATAGCACATTTTAGAACATTACCTTCAAACATTGGGCGTATGCAAAGTTCTAGCGAAAAGAAGCATCTTATTGACTCATTGAGGTTCAACAGAAAGCAAGCTGAAGCAAACTTTATAAGGTATTTCTCCCGCCTTCTTCGCATGCCTTCGTGGTGTAGTGGTCTGCATGCTCGACGCGTAACCGAGAGGTCCGTGGTTCGATTCCCGGCGAAGGCGTTGCTTATTTTTCACCTTTCCTGCTTCATAATAACCTAATGTCTCTACAACTTGTTCATTAAAAACATTCAGCAAACTTTTATATTCTCAATACTTGTCATTATCATCGGGATAAAATCGTCTAGAACTACTTCATGAAAGCTGTAGCGAATTGCATATACAGGGAATTAACTGATAGGCATCTGTTGGATGCAGTTAAAGGAACTGATGTGGTGGATCTGTGGCTGAGTCTCCATGCTCACCGAACTCGACTACTTCAGGAAGCAGATGAAATCATTGGTTTACGAGACATTTGTTGAACCCGTGTAAGATCTCGTCGCAAGTATCATTGTTGCAGTGGGCAAGATAAACACGATACCTAGAGAAAAAGCGTCAGTCTTTCGCCTGCCCGTGTGAAGTATGAGGGCTGTTCTTGGACGTCACTTTTAAGCATCAACTTTTTCTCTTATTTGAGCAGGATTATGCAGCTTACGATTTCGTTACTTTTTCTTTTCATTCATTGTCGAAAGTTTAGCTTGAACATTTAACTTTACTATTTTCTGACATTCCAAGCGGAGCGCAGCCCTAAGTTCCATTCTAAATACTGTTGAGGTTAATAAGTACTATCACCCCTCTTATTTCGTTGAAAGAGTTTATGAACATCCTGCACGATCCAAAACAGTTTATTTGAAATAACATAGTGTTGATGAGCTGGCAAAAGTTCATTATGATTATCGAGCATATTATACAAAAATTCATTCTCATTATTTAGCATAATATGCAGATTAATTATAGCTTACTGCATAAACCAGGGTACACTTTTTCCGAACCACAAGTTTTCTCACAGCAAGAATTCACTGGGCATTCATCGCAGGCATGGCCTTTATTATATACATTCTCTGGGAAAATGTTGCCACTAAAAGTTTGAAACACATCAGTAGTTTGTCACATAAAGAAAATTGACTATGTAGTAGAATGATTTCATTTAAATAAAATTTTAATAAATCCTTAAGTATAAATATCCGTTATCCTCAGCCATAGCAGAATAACTCCATTTTATAAATATAGGAAGTTATAGTTAGAAACAATTATTAAGCTGAGCAGGGTTTTAACAAACGAAATTCAGCTGTATGTTACAATCTATTAAAATAGTTCAATAATATGAAGCACAAATAAGCTTAAATATAAACACTTCTCGTCTAGCATTATAAAAATTTTTAAACTTTCAGTTCATCTTTCAATTCACCTTTAAATTTTCACTTTATATATGAACTTTTAATCCACCTCTAAATTTTTAATTCATCATTTAGAGATGACCATTTTTAAACCGGCATAAATAGTGAAGAAGGCTTCTCGCAATTAATGCACTTAATATGAGTCATAAATGCGGTTTGAATTAGATGAAATTAAGCAAATCGCTGAGCCTGTATTCCAGTCATGTTGCATGAAATTTATTCAAAGAATCCCTATTATACAGATCCAACTAAGCTATCATTATTTTATTCTCGTTTTCTTTCATCATGTAAATGTCTTAGCAGTTGGACTTGATTTACTATAGTGAAATCTCATACGACGTAGAAAGAGGTATGTATAACCATGTAAAATTATTTAATAATTTTATTCAACTAATCAACTACAGTAGACGACATTTAATCCGATCGCGATTAATGTTATCATTTCGATATTGTTATCGATTTGCCGAAGTCCCAGCCTTTTGTATACGAAAACATGTAAAATATTTGGCTAATTGTAATCAATAATTCGGTTAATAATGATCAAATTATTAAGGAATTAATTTTTGAAACTGAAGTAAATCTGCCAATTAAAATCAGAATAGTTTATAAAAATTTGCGAAAACATATTTCACTATGAGATGGCAAAGTTATCGCAAAATAGGGGATTAAGACGATTAAGTCACCAAACAGATTGGTTTAGAGCTTAATCAAATCTTTAAATTAAGCAACCTTAGATTACAGTAGATTTATCGATTTTGAGGACGCTCACACCCAGATCCTGCTTCTTTAGGAAGAGGGGGAGGCAGATCAGAATTCCCCCCTCTTTTCCTTACTCCGGAAAAAAATTCCATGAAAAAAACACTGACTAAGCTTGATTCCACCATCCTCCTAATTTTGAATTTTGTTTGGCATATTCTCTTTCAAAGAGGGCTAACCTCCCAGTATAAGCTTCGAGATAAGCATTAGTTAAATAATTTGTTAAATAATTTCCAGAAACGTTATTTCTGGAACGTAATATTTATCACCCAGAAACGTAATATTTATTATTCATAAACGAACTTTTGCATTAAAGACTTTGCGAGCAGTTCATAAGAAACTTTTGTCTTTTCCTAATTAAAATACTGTGAAAGTACCTATTTATATGTCACTGGTTATGTTTATATTAAATCAGTTAAATCCCATTGCTTTTTTTGAAGAGCATTTTTTCTCATCTTTTAATATCATTCGGTAAATGCAATCGAAAAAGTCGAGAAGAAACATGATTACATTAAGCGGCGCCTGCTGTATATTCCTTTCGTAATCTAGGTTGTAATGGAGGTCTAAGGGTGGGATCATTTTCAATAAACTTACTATAAAAGAAAGTGCGAAATGGAGTTTAAAATCATCAACTAACTCACTCAAAGACCGTTGAATTTCTCTCCCACAAAGATTATTGAGTTTCACAATTTCGCATTAAATTAAGGTTATTTATTTTTATATTGTGATTTACATTAGACTACAAGCACATTAATGTTCTAAGTATGGCTCGGAGAATCACGAAGTATAAGAACTGACTAGCAGTATACAAAATAAAACCTTACACGCATGTCACGTCACATTATTTTCAGAAATTATTAGGTGGAGTTTAATATGTAGTATTAAACTCTGGGCTTTACATCCCATATTATACTTAAATTATGCAAGTATTATAAAATTTTTAAAATATCATTTGCTTTTAGCAAATGCCTGACAAATAACAATATTTTCATAAAGTCAGTTTTTCTAAACCCCTGAGTAGCATGACTGCCTTTATCCAGTCATAAGGGTTTTAGTTACTTGCTTACATTAGCTAATACAAATTATTATATTTTCTTGTTATCTTTCTTCATGTAAACGTCTGAATGAATGGGAGTTTATTAAAACAGAGACTAAAATAAGTAATTGCACAGATTTAGCAACTATAAGCTATTTAAATACAGTTTTTCATGAATAGATTCCAAATGACATGATACTCAGAGGGTTAAGATAAAGAAAAGTAATACTATTCACCTAGGTCCATAATTGCAAACGTAAAGCATTATGTACTCATCGTTTTTCTTGTACATAACGAAACCACATCCAACTCTCCACGTGCTTGCCCATATGAGCTGTGGAATAAGCAATGGTTAATTTTTATATCTTATTGAAATTTTTTAAACGAGTTATAATAATAATTGGCAGAATGTTTCAAAATTTATTAAATCAAATGATGTTTTTATTGCACGAAAATTTAATTTATATTTTGCAAAATGTGGAACAAATTACAAAACGGTGAACTTTGTTTACCTTATTAAGGAACACTATTATTTTTTGCTATTTGTTATTTATTATTATTTTTTGTTGTTTGATTTCTAAATTAACATTTTAAACTTACATAAACTAGAATTCACAATTCAAAATGTTAGGAAAAGTAAGTTAAAAGCTGATAGCAACTAAATGAAAACAAATTAAAGCTGTTTTGATCTGATTTCAAAAAGTAAACTAAAATGTTTTTCCTATTTTTACTTCTTGTTTGTTTCAAACCTGTCAGAAGATGCAAATCTGTGTCATATTTAAGCGGACGCTGCTGCCAATGAAGTACATTGTGGAAATGTCTAACTAGAAGCGTTTGCTTTTGGAATCCTCTGACAACACATTTGTATCCATGTGAATGACCACAAAAGATGAAGTTTTTCTTATTATAAAGGAGACTGTAAAACCTTTGAAGAAAAGAAAGCCATGCATCTGAAAGGAGTCATCCAAGAATAAAGAAATATGGTGCGTGCAATATACAGGAAACAAAAAATTATTATTCCGACCAGTATACCTATTTCCTTCTGCTAAAACAGATAAAAAGGTGAAAAACATTATACGTTGTAGCACAGCATCTGACTCGGATGTAAGAAGTTACTTGGCTTGGTATACACATACATAGTTCACGATTTTTGTTATTTCTGCTGTGGTTTCAAATGACCGGGCGTGTGCAACTTAATGCATTCGTCGGGTTTGGTCAATGTCCATCGGTTATTTAGCCATCTCTTCGCCGAGAACGTTGCCTGGGTACAATACACGAGAGATCGAAATACACTCTGGAGGAAGGGGAAGCTCCGTCCCAGTTTTAACATTAGATTTACGAGACCTATCATTCGATGGATTTCGGATTTCATGTGCAAAATTACAAAAAACATTATTTTTATAGTTTTCTAATTTAAGCTGATAATTATCGATGTAATGAGACGAATACATACTCAAATTTATTTCCCTCCGATCCTTTAATTTCATAGTTCTGTATGATGTATAACTATCCCTACAGATACTCACCAGAATGAAATTATTTTTCTGGTGATGAATGTAAAAGTAGTTAGAACGTACATACTAAATAAAAATCACAATTCACTTGAAATATCTTGCTTAAAACGGGAACATAAAGTATTAGACTCGAGACTAAGGAACAATCTGCAGTCCTTGAGTTCCAGTTAATGTGTCAAGGCGTTTCAAAAAAAAATTATGTTAGTGCAATTACAGACGATCGAGAAGAAAGTATTAGATTATTACGAGTATTAGCAATATCATTATAGAATTAAAGGAAAATAGTAGTTCTATTTTATTCTGACGAAAGACCTTTCTTTAGTTATCATGGGTAATTTAAGAAGAGATATTGAATTGCTAGGATCAGCGAAGACTGCTTTGGCTCAAGTTCTAGTAAGTATGTTTTAACATTAAAAACTACTTTAACGTTTTTATACCGATAAAAACAACTACAAATTCGCCAAATTGATGATTATCAAAGTTCTAGTATTAATAATATAAGTGTTTTTAAATTAAACTAATCATTTTTTAAGAAAATACACAATTTTTCAATGCAGGTACATAAAAATGTCCGTAAATCTAGTGTTAATGAAGAACACATCAGGGAACAGACTCAAGGCTCTCCCGCTCGTCTTCCCCAACGACAAAATATGACGACAGGACATTTCGGCAAGACAGTGTTTAAGTGTTCTCGTGCGTAAGAATCACAGTACAGTTGTTGCCGTTGAGCAAGTCGCACCGCTATACTAATTTAATGCGGCATTTCATGAGTAGTATCCCGAGATGTAATGAATTAGTTAGCTTGGCACCCTCTTTCATATCGAAACTTATGAAATTAGGGAGACATAAGGCAATTGCTTGTTTCGCAAATCATTGTCTCGTTGAAAAGTAACTTGGAAAGCCTAGATAAAAACTATAATAAACCTTCTTACAGAAATGCGATTTACATAGTGCGCTACCATGCTATTGTAAGGATTACCAGACGTGTCTAACAACTGTAGAAAAGAGATACTTAAAGTCTTAACTCCAGCCTTTTGGGTTTCGCAGTAATGATAAATTCCAGACATGTGTGTACTAATCATTCACATCTAGAACAAACTAGGAATTTTCTGCTACTAGCTGACAGTTGAATGCTATATTGCTGGGAATAGACACCATTGGTTAAGCTATCAAGGATGCGCACCAGACAATAACACTTGTAAAAAGTAGCTTCCTGGAACGCAGCACCATTGCGCAAGTCTTATAATAAGGATTTCGATCGACATATCCTAGTATGTGTACTACGGATGGTGAAAAATGACGTGATCAGTACTGTTTACTCATTTTCACAAATTCTATGTCATGGCACTATGTTATTCTTTTGAACAAGTGAATACACCTGTGCCACTGTACTGTACTTATCCCGGATTTAGTCGCATTAGCATTGGCACCATGGTCCATGTGCCAGTTGATCATTAGATTTGATCAAAAGGATATTCTTAATGATACGGTTTCTTTTAACTTAGTTCACCTGTTTATTCTTAACATAAATTCGACTTCGAAGGCTCCTTAGAAGTTAAAGGGGCTGAGGCAATTATTATTTTCTGTAACAGCTGCCCTTTCATTTAAACTTTGCTCTTGATATCCTCTTCAATGTGCTACATCGGGCCTTTGTTCGTACTTCTGTCTTCATTTTAACTCTGTACTTCATTTTCCACTAATCGTATATTCAGTACTGAAATATTTTACATGCATAATTTCATACAGATCATAAGATGATCTGGAAATGGCAGAGAGGAGTAAATTTGCCATCACTGCACACTTTTCACTGTCAAATTCCAGTGGCGGAGGCACAATTCCGTTGATAGCAGTTTCTCGTCCTTCAGTAAGAAAACAATTGCGTGAAGTGATATCACCATGTGTTTTTCGTCTGCATTACGTTCTTTTTGTTTTTCTCTGTATGTCTGAAGAACTCTGATAGCTTTATCATAATGCCACTCTGCTTGTGATATACTGTTTGCGAAACAGCACGTCGAATACGGTTTTCCTTCCTACAACTACAGGCATTAATATAATTGATTTGGATAGTTGTAAGCTTCTAGGAAGCCCATTCTGCTGTATAATAATTACCTGTCTACTCTTGAACTCCTTCCTGGGCTTCTTATGACTTACTGGTTACCAGAAGTATATAGAAACTATAGAAAAATGGTACTTAAAGATTAACTCCATGAATCTTCTTTGATTGATCTCCAACTATTAGAGGAGAGTAGATGTGGTATAACGTAGAGATTATTTTAAACTTTAAAATCGAAGCTTCTCATTTGGTGAAGTGTACAGTAGTTCTTCATTTCTAGATACTTCGTTTTTTCACGTTTCCTATGTGTCTTGAAAGATACGTTTTAAACTGAATTCTAATAGTCTTAGGATATCACAGCTTCCAAATTATTCCAGCTTCGGTTTTACAGATTCAAGAAATTCCATTGCGTTTTCAAGGTTTTTCGAATTTTCAGTTAGTATGAACTAAGCAAGCAAAGTGTTTGCTACTAAATTTATAAATTTGCGACTTTGTGAAGTAATAAATTAGATGGTAATTTTGAAATAGAAGTGAACAGAGATGGCAAAAGTTCTAAAACTTTGTTTAAATTAGAATCTAATATAAGAATTCTAAACAAAAAGATTAAATTTTTATAAAATACGACACATATTCTCTCCATCTGAATACTCATCAATGAATAATTTTTTTTTAATTGTGGAGAAGCATTCGAAATCTTTCTGCCTAAATCAATATACTACTACTTAATGGAAATTGGACTATATTTAAATTATTCATGTGAAAATAAGAAAACAGGCAGCAGAACAGCATTTTTTAGTCAGCAATCGACTTTGAGAAGGATACTAACTTTCACGCACTCAGCTACTGGTGATCGCTTATCTTAATATGGTGGAACTCTGATAAATAGTGAACTCCAGTTATCCGGAGCTGTAGTTACGCCGATCGTTCTTTCTTCTATTGAGATAATGTGAATGTAATTTTGCTCTTAATTTATTTATGTAACTTTAAATTTTCATGAAGAACACAAAAAGATAAAACAGTACCGTATACTCTGTGTCCATAAAAGTCCTTGTGCTGATTTTGTTTTCGCAACCGTGGGTCGTAAACATGCACTCGGAATTATGAAAAGTATTTTAAATGGCATTAATATTCATATTTTGGGCACTTTAAATTGAAAAAGGCAATTTTTCAAAAATTATAAAATTTGACTTTGTATAACGGTCCGTCTGTCTTTGCAGTTATATTTAGTAAAAGTTTATATTCATTGTCAAAATTAAAACGCAAAATATTTGACTTGAGCAAGACATAAGCTGCCTGAGATGTTTAAGTTACAAAATTTGGGATTTTTGTTACCTTTTTAAACTTTAATTGAAGGGCCTGATAAAAGTAAATTATAATAATTCCAGATTGCTCTTTTGCCTTTAATGCCGTTTAGTGGTATTCTTTTATGATCTGCTAGTGAGTAAGATTCTTTAATTTGTAATTTTGTTGCATATCATATGCCAAAACAATTTTCAAATACCTAATTTATAAATTTTCAAATAATAAAAATACGTTAGTAATATTCTCAAGCTTTTTCATTACTTTAAAATCATAAGTTAATAATAATACAAAAAATTCATTAAATTGGAAATATGTTATAGTTTTTATTTATGCAGATAATGCTACGAATTGGCTATGTGCCTGCCACTGTCTTTTGTAACACAAATGATATAAGACTGTGAACAAGGTCATTCTAAAAAAATATTATGTTAATTAATCGATACTTTTGACGACTAGCGATCCACACAGCAGTGTCCTTCACTTAATCTACTATTAACACCAGAAATAGTTTCTCTATAACAATATTTCATTTCTAATTGCGTACTAATGCAAATCTTTCCATTTTAAACGTATTTGAAACCCTCAAGACTCAAAATCAAATATCTGTGTCAGTTTTCGTCTTATGGAGTCAAACTTTTTTTTTTAAAATACGAATAATGCCTTACTAAATATTACTACAGGGACGGAGGACCGTATAAAAACTTTGATTTTGTAATTTAAACAACACTGAATTTTTAAATGTAAATGTACTATAACATGAATATTTTTGTAATTTAAAAACTTTTTTTGTAACAGCGTGTATATATCTACGACCAACGATTACAAAAATAAAGGCGGCCGCCTATGGAACTTTATGGACACTGAATATTTTATGAACGTTAATGATATATTCTTTACTTTGCAATAAAAATAATTTTTGAAAATCAACACAAATGTCACACGCATTCATTCTTATTTAATTCAATAGCCTATAATCATATATCAGTAACATGTCTCCGTATATCATTTGACAAATATGCTATTTTTCAGTAACATACCATCACATATCATAAGGCAAGTATATAAGTATTAACAGATACTTTTTTACGTATCATATTTACCTCTATTGGCCTTTACTTACTATAAGTGTCACAATAATACTTGTATTAAAAAACAGACGGATGCCGTGTTCTGCATCCGTGTGTGTGGTAAGCCGAAATAGGCAACGCATTTGGTTTTACTTAAATAAAGTATAATTTCTGAGCTTAATTTTAACACTGTAATGACTTTTTTTATGGCGGGCACTAGCCATTTTAGGTTTTGGCCGCTACAAAGGCCAGAAGGTGAAATCATTTTATTACGGAGGCACTTAATGGGGGTCCACCGTTGTTGCCTTCTATAAAGAGAACAGATAACTTTACATCCATGCCTTCTCCGGGACTCGAGCCAGGCCCTTTGATACGGCAGTCAGAGTCACTAACCGCTTTCCCGTCTAGGAGGTTCAACATTATAAAGATAAAAATATGCATTTAGTTTCAGAGCCAACATAAATAAAATTCAATTTTACTGACTTACGTAACTTGAACCGACATAGGTTGGAGTTTTAGGCAAACAGTTCCACTTTTCAGTGTAGTTACAAGAACCGTCAAATTATAGTTAGAACAAAACATAATTTGTGAAAAACACAGAACTTCACCACTTGCGGTATCTTAAATATTTGACCTGCAGGAAAGTAATTAATAACCCAATTATCAGTATCTTCCAATTGCCTGGAGCAGCTGCGATCAAGTTATTCCTTATTATTGGAATTTTACTGTGGCTCATTAAATCTTCATAATACGTTATAAGAAGTCAAATGTAAATATTAGAGCAAAGCAAAATTCATGAAAATATTTTTTTTAAATTGCATCAAATTTAGTCGCTTCTAAATACATCAGTAGTATTTCGCCTCACGTTTGCCACATAAATTCTAGTATTTACTCGAAAAGAAATCTTCCTCTTTTTTAATATTTTTTATTGTAAAGACTGGTATGGTTTTAGAGACGGATATTTTGATAAATTAATTTCAGAATGAAAAGAAGTAATTTAATTATTCTACCATTCAGAATAATTACACGCTTTAAACACTTAATAAAACACTCAGTTAATTACCATATATATAAACTGAGTAATGACACCCCTTGTTACAGCAGCCATGTCTAGCTGAAAGATTTCAGTTTAGACGTGTATCCACTATTCTGATTAAATCGTTGCACTTAATTAAGTTGATAACTTTTGTTTTAAGCAGAATCATGGCTGCTGTCACCAAAAGTTAACCTACATTTTTTAGGAGATTTATTTTCAAGTAAATATGGTATGTAGTTTAATTTTTCCTACTTAAATGTACTAGATACGTATTTAGCCTTTCAGCCTCTAGAATTATTTTTCGAGACTTAAATGAAAGAATCAAAATTCAGAAATTAGCTATTAGGTTTAGTGTTTGGTTACCTGAGTGAAATGTCCATATGTTGGATCACTCACTGGAGGCTCAAAAGGGCTTATGTAATTTTTGCTGAAGTAAGCTATTTCGTCGTACCAGCTCTTGATTGCAGATTTCCAGTCTGGTTGCGGAGGAATCGGGCTGTTGGTTGTTTGAATAGCCAAGTTTTGACCGACGCCAAAGTTTTCTGAAAGTAAAAGTCATAATTCAAGAGCTATATTTTGTGGTAATTCTAAAGCGAATTAAATCAATATTATGAAATACAGATAGTTTCTGTGTACGAAATTTTTTTCATTCACGCTTTACTATTTACTTCTGTATGATCAAGATACTGTCAAGTTTGTTGTGCGTTACTAACCAATTAGTTTAAATTTTATTCCCTCTTATTTGATTCTAATGTCATAAATCATCGAGAAACATAAATTGGCAGCCATGGAAATTTCGTCACATAGTGCAAATACACTCATGTCCATAAATTAAGGATAATTCAAGTCACGCGGAAATTGAACTCTAAAATAAATATATCACCTCCAAAATCACTACACACATCTTCAAGAATCATATACAAATTGCAGGAAGTAACCAGATGACACCGATGGTACGTCACAATGACGAGAGTGTAAGAGAGTCATAAGAAATACAGGCAAAGAAGTAAAATTGTTCGCAGGCCCTTTATGAGCATTTCAGTGCAATAACCGAACAGTTATGACACAAAGGGCGCATTTGGATGATTTTTTACGTGGTAGAATTATCGGCCGTCTGGAATGTGGGCGTACCCAACTGGAAGTATCAGACGAACTTGGAATTGCCCAGAGTGTCATCTCCAGGCTTTGGTAACGATTCCAAGATGATGGTAATGTGAGTAGACGTTACAGCACAGGTCGCCCCAGACTTAAAACGCCAAATGAGGACAGGTATTTGGCAGTTACTGCCAAAAGAAACAGGCGGAGCACAGCCTCAGACCTGTCTCGTCAGCTCTCTTCAGCCACTGGTACGACAATTTCAAGGCAGAACGTGCACAGACGCTTAGGGCAGATTGGTCTATATGCTCGTAGACCTGTCAAATGCGTTCCACTTACTGCAACTCACTGTCGCCTTCGGTTAGCCTGGAGTACAGAGCATGCAATGTGATGTTTTCCGACGAGTCCAGGTTTAGCTTGCAGTCTGATTCTCGCCGGACTTTCATATGGAGAGCTCCAGGTACCCGTTACCACCAAGAAAACATCATTGAACGACACCGTTACGGTGGTGCAGTAGTGCTCGTTTGGGGTGGAATTATTCTGGGTTCCAGAACTGACCTGCATGTTCAAACTGGAACCATGAGAAGCCAAATCTATCGGGACGTCATTCTGGAACAAAATGTACGTTTGTTTCGGGGCGCCGTGGGCGCACAATTTGTGTCTATGGATGACAACGCCCGTCCTCACCGTGCAAACATCGCAAGCGAATGCCTTCAATCGGAGGATATCGCCCGTATGGACTGGCCAGCATTCTCATCGGACTTGAATCCAGTAGAGCACGTGTGGGACATGCTTGGCCGACGAGTTGCAGCCCGTCAACCTCCTCCTACATGTCTACTGGAACTTCGGAGAGCATTGCTTTTTGAGTGGTGTAATATCCCCCCAAGATCAGATCGATAATTTGATACTCAGCATGCCTAGGCGTTGTACGGACTGTATTGCATCATCTGGGAGACATACAATGTATTGACAATCCTACCAACCATTTAATATTGGTTTTGTGTAAATAGTTTTTTTTTGTAATTTGCTCCAGGGAGAAAAAATCGCTAATTTGTTTAATAATATCAAACGTACAGCATCTTTTTTTGCTCTTTACCTTTTGTTTAATAAATAAGCTTTACAAATAATTTAAATTTGTTTTGCTTCTAACTCTTCCTTTGCCTGATTTTGCATTATCCTTAATTTATGGACATGAGTGTACATAGCGTATTGGATCTTCTAGCCTAAACTAAGCTAGGTATTCTGACGAAGAGTGCTACGATATAGTTCCATTGTGAATGGTAGGCGATCGTTAGACAAGAGAGGCAGCAGGGCAGTATGCATTACGTTTCCCTAATTCTTCTTCCCTTCCATTAATATATTATGATCAATGTCGTTTACCAGTTTAGAGAAACAAGGGGGCGTTATAACTCGTCCCTAATCGAGTAGATTAATAGCTGTAGGTTTGCATGTGTAGCTAGAGGATATCCTGCCTCACCCACACTGCCGTATGAGTGACATAGTTTACCATGTGGCCTTAATTTCGGTCGTGTAAGGCATGACTTTTATGCTTACAGGTGATAGTAACACAAAGGCTGTTGCCAACAGATTTTCAGAAATGGTAAAACTGGGGCAAATTCGTGATAAATACACTGGATGTGCAACTGGATTTCTTTGTTAATAATAGGCTGACGGACAAGGCAAAATTTGGTAGCAGTGAATTATTAAAACGACACAGCTCACATTATTGGGCAGAAGAAAAGCCATCGTGGCAGCTAGTAGTTCATCATCAGGTACAGTAATCCTTCAATGTCTGGTAGAGATTTGGAACATATAGGACATGTATTCCATGACTGAACACTAACTGGACATTGATACTGGACGCATGGTAATCCAAGCTATTGAAAATCACCGTGAGTGATTTTCTAGATGACCTGATGTTAGCCCACCTCCGTTCTCTGTGTTTCCAAGATCGCACCACTCCAGCACACCAATTGATGTCAATGCGAAATTTTTTGTAGGACTGTTTCAGGCCCAGGACAATCGATTATGAAGGTAATCTTGAGCGGCTATCAAAGTCGCCTGATCTGAACACATTGTAATTCTTGCACGGTTATGTGAAGGGACGGATGTATAGCAGGCTATTCTCCATTGTCAACAATCCAAGAATTCATTCTATCCAAGCATGGAGTACCAAAAAGGAAGACTGCGCATCCAAGAAGAAATTCTAACTCGAATGCAAATGTGTATTGCCACCTATGGTAGACACATCGAACATGCTGACTACTAGTACTAACATTTCTTAATTCTAGAACATTACTTTGTGTTCTTCTTTTCATAGTGTTCTGTTACTGCAGGAATCTTATACGGTAACAAATTGAACCTTGCTGACACGTCTTAGTTTAATTAAGGAATTTACATCCGCCTTATTAAAATGTCTCACACACGATTAGTAACGCATTTATGCTAGTGATCGGTTACCGAAAGATCTGCATTTCAGGACTTCTGCTTATACTATGAATTACAAAATGTCAATACCTTTAGTTAGGTTGATTTATATAAGGCGTTATTTCATACTAAATGGGTGACACTCTGCACTTCTTTTTTCTATCTCTCAGAGCTTTTCAATAGTCTCGTTAGCCCCAAAATTCGTCTCTAGAGAGACTGGAGCCGGTTTCATAGCATAGGCACTTTACTCTAGGCATACGTATAAAGTTCCTATGCTCCAACCCCTTTACACGGCTTCCACAATTCTAAATTTCTGTTTTCAAAAAGTTTATTCCACCGTTTAAGGCCTTTACTATATACCCTGTCATCTTACTTATATGGAGAATGGATCCTTTAAGCAATGTAGCCCATTAAAAGAGACCCTCAGATGCAACAAATGCTGTTACGGTAATTTTAAAAATAAATAAATACTGGGGTGAAGGGGCTAGTTTTTTGGAGGTATGCAGAAAATGTTTTTGACTACATATTTAAACCTCCCTCAGCATTGTATTCTTATTTTTCATAAAAAACAAAATGCTAATTCATAACGACTTCCTAGAACAGTAAGAATCCGGAAACAAATGCTCCGGAAACTTCCAATTGATTACTTTCCGTTCAATTTCCGCTACACTTTTCACAATGCAAAGCCGCTTTCTAATTGTTTGCATCTGTCTAAATTGCCGTCTGATAATTTCGCGACTTCATTTTTTTAATGCTGATAGCGGATTTTATTTGAGTATTATTGTATAGTAACAAGCCTCTGTTTATGTCTATTGGATTTATGCCAAAAATGCCAGGTTCTAAGGACTTAAAAGTTTCAAAAACACTCTAATAATTTTAATTAAAATAAATCCAAAAAATCATTATCTACGCGCTTATTTCTATTTTTCACTATCATTAACTCCAAGAAAAGACCTTTGTGGCTCAGGGATTTAACGAACCTTATATTTCTTTAATAGAAAATTACAAACATACAAGATTTACTTAAACCTCTTGGGTAAAACAGCCGCCTTCGCTTGTCATACTTCCTGAACAGTTTTATTTTTCTTTTGATGAGTAGTTGAATACTGAATATCTTTTATTATATGAAACGGGCAAAAATTTTTCAGTCGAAGCACTTCTCATAAACTGCATAAATTTAGCCAGTTTTTAATCGATCTTAGGAAAAAGGCGGAGTATAAATATCAGTCTGGACATCGACGTAACAATTGTTTTTAATATCAGTTTTCAAATTTGGGATAATTTTAGAACACATCACTCTAATATCTATGCGTCGAAAGTCTCTTAAATCTTCGATCCTGCTGATTCAAGGCTGTTCCTGAGCAGATTCGGGCAGAAGATGCAGAGAACTGACATAATGAAGGCTATCTTTCTATTCTTTGTATCAAACTGATCGCATCCGAAATAATGCCTTCAAAATTTGCAAAATAATGTTCATTAACAAATAACAGAATACGTACAAAAGCTATTAAAAGAAGTTAAAACATTTATTTAATTACAATTACATTTTACCTAGCTTTTATTATTTAAAATGTAACTATTCGGTAGAAAGAATATAAAAATACATTAGATGGTAATATGCATTTTCTTTCGCATTGAGACAACTAATGACCATAATATTTGTTCGAGAGTATTCTATTTCAACAAGTTATATAAGATTTTTCATTTGCAACATTTACAAATGGATCAGAACCAGAAAAACGAAATAATTACGTGATAACAAGGAATACGACTTTCCCTTCAGTAAATAGTTTCATTTAATACTGACCATATTTAATACTTACGCACTCTTCTACAGTTGCTGCAGTCGTGTTCAAATTTGCATTGTTCAGCATATTTCTGAGCTACTGCAGCTAATTCGTCGTCCCAGACCTGAAAATAAAAAATAACATTATAGAAGTTTATTTAATTTATTTGGAATTACAAGTAGAATGATGTTTTGAACAAACGTAACTTGCACGTTCTTTAGGGCACACGGCAATTAAAATCACCGACTGAAAATAAATTCTAAGTATGCAAACCTTTACTTTAAAACCATTGCATTGTTCTAAAGCTGAAAATGAAACCACAAGAAAATGCATCATTCTACACTAAGCACCTATATTCTGTTCTGTATTGCACAGTTACAAATTTATTTCATAAACTAGAGTCTGCAGATTTAAACCTTGCTAAATTTCTGCAGTCATTCTTTGTTTGGGCAAAAAAAACAGTAATGCAAAAATGTAGCACATCCTTTATCAGCATACGAAGCACATAATATGTAATTTTCATAGTATGAATACATACTTGTTCGCTAATGGGCTTTAGCCATTTCAACGCCCATTTCCTGAATTATTGTTTCTACTGAATCAGACACCAGCGTTGGAAAAAAAAATATTCATATTCTTAAATTTTACTTTCAAAAACGAGTTTAAGTAACAATTTTTTTTATTTTCATAGAAATTATTTTAGATTTCATATACCATTATTCTGAAGAATAAACGCTCATCATCGAACAAATTTGCAACCAGAAGTAAATGTCAAATTGAAACTTTCGTAGGATTTTATGTTAACCAGTTATTATAAGTTGGACCTTTACTTTTCCTTTCCGTATCCTCCCCAGTCCGCATTTTGAATGTTTTAGAACTAAAGCTTTTGAGAGCCGTGCGTTACGTAATATCGCCAGCTCTGCCAAAGTTATTCTGGCTCCAGCGTCAAAATACGCGCAATTAATTATCTTGAACCAGCTTTAGTAGTATATTGTAGGTGTAGTCTTAGACTACATTACTTTCATTTGAGTTTAATTTTATCTTATGCTGATTTGAATACTCAAAAGTAGCAGAGGTTCGTCTGTCGCACAAGTAGTGCCTTCTTTGTTTTTAGGAACTAAATAAAATGGTTATATCACCTAAGACTTGGTCATTTGTTTTAGAATAAAGCGATAAATCGCCTCCACTCTAATAGGGTTTGTAAGACATTGACACAAGCATTTCCCTTACAGTGCAGATATGGTTAAAAATATGTTTTTCAGATTATTGCGTAAATTAAGTTATTGATTACAGCATAGATTAGATTAACTGTCGTTGCTGATTTAGTATCTGCTCGAGGACTATCTGCCTTTAGAAAGAGATACCGCTTTAAAGATCACATGTATACATATAAAGGTGTTCTGTTTTAACAGGCAGTTTCTCTGTAATATAAGTTATACTTTAGGTAGTAAACTACTAAACACTCTTACCTTTCACAAAATAAATTTTTGAAATTCATGATAGAAATAATTTATAATACTCCAATGCTTTAGCACGATTTTTGTTTTGTTCAATTCAATTTGATTTGAAGTAAGAAAGTGAAAGATTGCAGCTGTAACGTGAATAAAAAGCTTAGAATCTTAATTACCGAATTTGAAATTAAGTAACTTTCCTATTAAAAATGCGTGAAATCCCGAAAATACAGTTAATAAATTTGAAATATAACCAAGTATTAAACTGACAACAAAATGTAAAATTTCTATAAATACCAGTTGTAACATGTTGGTAGCTGGTGGTAAACTCGGCTCCTTTCCCGTGGCTATTTTACTTCTGTACAAATTATGCTCATCCAGAATGGTTTCGATATCATCAGCGGTTTCGTAGGATTGTAGGATACCGCATGTCTCATCAGCAGGTTTGCAGTAAGAATGATTCAGGCTATAACGCAAAAACAAAGTAGGGCATTCATCAGCAGCGAGAGAGCCAATAAGAGCAATCAGAATGCTTAGAAAAAGAGGCACCCTTTCATTCATCTTCTCAAGGCAATTCTAAATGAAAAAATAAGCGACGTATAAAACATCAATTAGTAACGATGAAATAGATTTAGAATTCAATATTTTCGTACAAAATACTTCATGAACTATTTCTTTTTTCTATTATACCTCTTTTGTACAACTTTCTACAACTTTTGTGCGTTTTCAGCTATAAATCCCAGTAATAATTTGAAATCCGAGCCTCGTGAATGAACGGTTATCTTTTAAGCAATTAAAGATATACTTCCATTTCGTACCACGATATTAATATCTGTAATAAGTGACACTTTTATAATTATAACAAAATCTATATACCAATAGAAATGCGAAAGCAAGATAACTCTAAAATTAGGGAAAATTCATTTTTGGAGTCTTTGATTTTAAACAAAAGTCTATGTAAGTTTTAAAACAGCTTATGTAAGTTTCGGTTTGAGTTTCGATTTGGGTCTCATTTCTTGGGGATTCGTACTCTACACAAACACTTTCGATCTCTGAATTTTTGTTTATTTTTTCCTCTAGTTTACATTACTTTACTCTAGTTACTTTAGGCGCAAAGAAAGGAACATTTTCTTGGTTTCCAGATTAAGGGTACTAAAAATGCTAAATTTTAAATCATTTTTATCCCATTAAAAATAGCCCTATCTAATTTGCGGTAATTATTAGTTAAGTAATAAATAATTAAAATGAAATTCGGCCTTGCATAAGTTTTCCCTGACCTTTGTGGAAAACGTCAAACTGGCATACTGATTGTTGCGATCAGATTCAAGCTAGAAACTGATGCACAGTTTGTGCGGTCTACCTTATTAAGTAGCATCCTTGTGAAAGTTTCTGTCTTTTCGAACAGCGGCCGGCTTGCTTAAGGATGGTGAAACCTTATGAAGGGGTTCCTTTGCGATGCATAACAAAATGCATAGGCAAAAGTCTCGTCTCTCTTCTAAAGTGAGAGAGAACGTGAAATGTGGGAACTCTAAACTTCTGTTAGTGTAGTGAAAACTATCATTAAATTCTTTCTTTTTTCTCTCAAACGACTCTGTTAATACTTAGGCCTTTTTTTTTTAGTCGTAAGTCTTGTTGGGGTTATCTTTCATATGCCACTGCATGAATTCAGCCTGCTTCACAGTTTCAGTTTGATGGTCTTGAGAAAAGTTTCTAACGTTTTAATTTTCATTTTATCTAGTCTGAGACAGTTGAGATGCCAGCTCCATAAGCAGCTTCAGTGATTCACAATTGCGTTCCATTTTCCATTTGTAAGTTGTAAGTTTTTATTTAATGGTTATAATTAGGTGTTTATAGTTTGCTGACATTTTATATGGACGGTTGGATGTGTATGAAGTGAAATTTCTTTCGCTCATAGCATTTCTTAATAAAGGCTGTAACTTGATTGGCTCTAAAAATTAACATTGTAAAGAAATGATGGTTCTGAATAAAGTAATGCCGTTGCTGTAGGTTCGTAAGTTTCTGCCACCACACCACCTTTTTGAGATGCTCTGGTAATTCTAAAATATTTTTATAATCCCTCATGCGTTTAAAGGGCAAGTGCTTAGAATGAGAAGAAAAATGCGTTGCATGAATACTTTTATGTTTCCAAAATTTTAATATCATTTCCCGTAAATAGGAAGCATCCTTTGAGATGTATATAATTCAAGCATTAGTATTTTTTGGTAGAAAATGAGCTAAAATATGTATCTTCTAATTACGAAACTTTCCTGTTCAGAAGCCATTAACCATACCTTTTGCCCTGATGTTGTATTTTAGAGCAGATAATGTCAGCAAAAAAACGCAAATATATAGGAATTTTCTTCTAAATATTTAAAAATATATTTTAAATTATGCTATTAGAATACTTTCATAGCTTTGCTAAATACGTATACTTTGAATTTTTCCATTACTTATTATTAATTATTACTAAAATTTACTTTAATTATAATTAATTATTGCCTTCTTAAAGCAAGTACACATTTAATTACTACTGATATTTACTAAATTTTCAATTCAAGTCGAAAAGAATAAAATATTATTCGTGTAGTTTCTTTCTGATCTAATGCTGCTGTTGCTGCGAGGTCTTGACATCAAAGACCGGTTTGGTTTCATTTAAAAACAAATGTATTCAATCTCAGATCACAGTTTATACTCTTCGACCTTTAGTAGTATCTTCGAATAGAATGATGCGTGATAGGCAGAAAACAGGTGTCATCAAGGTAACGTTAAACAAACGTTGTTCGGCAACACAAAATTATTGATTCAGGTCTTCTTTATTGTATATCCTCCATTCCAGCTTTGAGTTTCTTTGATGCGCATTCGTCTTAATCTTTATAATATAACTATACCTCTCCTGACATACTTTCGGATAAGTAAAGATCACTAGACATATAATATTTATCAATCACGTTAAATGCAATAACGAATGACAAATCAAAGTTTGGTATGCATAAATAAAACACATCATTTAAAACACCAACAAATACTTGTGTAAAATTATGCATATATGCCAATGATATTGTTATTGGAAGTTAGCAATATACTGCATCATTCTTCTGCTAAAGAACAATCTCAGTTCTTGAAAACAACTTTTTCTTAAAATTCACAGCAGCTTCCAGTCTAATATTGTTTGCCACTGAAGAAAAAAGATGACTTTTTTTCCCAAATGAGGTTAACTTCGGTTATATTCAAAATAATCCCATCATAACGTTTTATCTTGTTATTTAAGAAAGTTTTCAAATAAGGAATTGATTGTATCAGACAGAAGGTAATATCTTCCAGAATGTAATGAATTTCAGTCGAACCAGAATTCGTTATTATAAAACCCAAAATTCTTTTCACAAACACAAATTGCATTTCAGCAAATAATAAATGTTTGAAAGAAAAAAGAATGGATATGCGGTTAAATTTAAAGAATTAATTGCTATAATAGACTGAATATTTGTTGTAATTTGAGTTTATTTTAGTGCATTTAATTTATTCATATGCAGGACCCTTGTCTGGTGTGCTTTCGGAGGTACCAGTTGTCACATCGTTGAGATCGAGTTCGAATCCCGGAGAAGGCATGAATGTTTGTAGTTGTCCATCCTTTCCTGTTGCGGGTATATGATCGACATACTCCTGCAGTACATGCTTAGCAACGTTATTGGTAATGCGACGATTAAATGACCTATAGTTTCTTTTCTTCCATACCTATCCTTATTCAAATGTATTGACTCTGTTTATCGAAATCTATATCTAATCTCTTTTTATCTAAATCTAATCTATCAGATATTATATACATCTGAATATTCGTTGGCCAAAGAAGATGCATCCTCACATGTATAGTGCTTTTATATTAAACACTCATTCCGTAAAACAAACAACAAACATATACACAGTCCAGTCACATTAATGTGACCATCTGTCAAAAGCCAGAATAACCACCTTTCGCAGAGCGGACTGCTGCGGGACGTGCAGGAAGAGAGTCACATAGGTCCCTGAAGGTGTTCTCTGGGATGTTGAGCCATGCCGACTCTAATGCCGTGGCCAGCTGCGCTAGATTACGCGGTTGAGGATCCATGGCGCGAACAACTCGATCGAGATGGTCCCACAGATGCTCGATTGGGTTTAAGTCAGGTGAGTTTGCTGGCCAGGGAAGGACGGTAAACTCATCCTGGTGCTCTTCGAACCACGCACGTACACTGGCAGCTGTATGGCACCTCGCATTGTCCTGCTGGAAGATGCCATCATCCTGAGGAAAAACAATGCGCATGTAGGGGTGAACATGGTCCGCAAGGACAGATGCGTACTTGTATTGATCCATTGTGCCTTCCACAATGATCAGTGAACCTAGAGAATGCCAGGAAAACATTCCCCAGACCATAATGCTCCCGCCTCCAGCTTGGACCGTTCCGGCAATGGTTGCAGGGTGGTTCCTTTCAGAGGTTTCACGCCTTATACGCCAACGTCCATCTGTCCGATGGAGCATAAAACGCGATTCATCCGAAAACGCAACCTGTCGCCACTCAGTGGACGTCCAGCTGCTGTACTGGCGTGCAAATTCTAGCCTTCGCCGTCGATGAACAGCAGTCAGCATAGGTGCACGAACCAGGCGTCTGCTTCGGAGGCCCAGACGCAGCAATGTTCGCTGAATAGTACTTTGGGAGACACTTTTGGTAGCCCCTTGGTTCATTTTGGTGGTCAGTTGCTCAACGGTAGCCCGTCTATCTGCCCGAACGCATCTCCGCAACCGTCGTTCGCCTCTGTCATCTATGGCCCGTGGTGCACCACATTTGCCACGTCGCTGATTTTGGACAGTCCCATTTTGCCATGCACGGTACACTTTTACCACGGCGGCACGCGAACAGTTCACAAACTCAGCCGTTTCGGAAATGCTTCCACCCTTGGCCCGAAAGCCAATGATCATGCCCTTTTGGAAGTCGGATAAATCGCTTCGTTTCTGTATTACGCCAACGATTGAAATGTTTTCCGAAGCCCTCACACACCCTTTATATACGCTCAACTGCACTGTGCTGCCACCTGCCTTCTGTGATTGGTTATTTAACTCTGACATGGAAAGTACGTGGTGGTCACATTAATGTGACTGGACTGTGTATTTATTAAATGATTAATAAATGTAATTCATTTTTACTAGAATGTTCGGATATCAGAAATGCCTTCATATACGTAATACATAGTACTTCTTATGAGTTGGATTTTTTAACTTCCAAATACTAGCTCCGTAAAAATAAAAGTGTAGCCCTAACCTGGCTTATCCATAAGGAGAGAAATTTTATGGAAGTTAATAGCTTCTAAAACCAGAAATAGCCCTCAGATCTTATTAAAATTTGCGATATTTATCCCCCAAATCACTATTTTAACTCCCTTTTCATTTCGCTCTCTATTTCTTTTCTCAGAAAAAGTTTTTTTATCTCTTTCTGGAAAAAGGAAAGAAACGCTTTCATTAGTTATTGCTGTCTTTATCCATATTTTAGCTACCAGAATAACTTTAAGATGTACTCTCTGCTCACAAATTGTACAATCGAACTAAGTGCCAAACTGAATCCAGCTCAGTAAAAATGGCAATGGATTATTAGTTATTCTAAAGCTCAGTATCGCAAGTGTTCAATACAAAAATTCTGATAACGTTGTAATCATCTAAAAATGATGCAGACTAGCTAAAAGATAATGTGATGTAAACTACGGAGTTTGTTCACAGAAGATGAAATAGCATTAGCCGATAGAAAACAATGCTTTTGTAAAGTGGGATTTTCCTGCCGAAGCCAAGAGCAAGACGATGATTTATAAGTTGTCGAACTGTCTTTATGGCCCAATGTTCTAATAACACTTCAACTTTACACATTAATTACGATTCACAAATTGAAGTTTGCAATTCTCAAACTGCTGCAGAAATGTATGACGAATAAAGAGAAGATGCGGAACCATCTGATTCCGAAACCAAAAACGAAATGGAGGTATCGTTCGCTGAAGAAATGTCTCTACAATGTATGAAAAAGAAGCTTTATTATGTTACGAAAAAACTGTTTGTAAAATATTCACCACTATTGAAAAAGCAACATCAATACTAATTTAAAATGTGATACAAAAAAGAGCAGTACTAAAGACTTTTTTCTCAAGTAACACAAAAAATATTTTTGTTATCACCCAGTAAAATATAAAATAGCTTAATAAATTTTTGAGTCTCGTGACGTACATCATGTTTTAAATTCTACTATGACGCGTCCTTGATTTAACATACACACGATTCAGCAACACTTTCATTAGCACCTTGAATACAGTGAAAATCGTGTTTTAACTGCGTATGAATTGCATCATAGATATAAGTGATTTAAAATCAGCTTGAATTTGAAATAATATCTGATATCCTGGTTAACAGATTGATTACAAATAGCTTCTGATTTATTCAGAGCCCAACAGTGGCCAATTGGATTAGACCGTTGAAAATTGGGAATTCGGCTAGCGCTCGAAGTCTGAGTAATAAGCTAGTTGCATTGACCCTTTTGTGGTTTTCTCCATGTGTAACGTGAATATGAGATAGTTTTCCTTAACATGTACTCTACTAAAATGTATCCCTCGCAGTAGGCATTCACGGCATGGCGAAAATATCTAGTTCAATTTAATCCAGTTTTTTCAGTTTTCATGCTGAGCCTAAAATTTAGCTGAATAGTTGACTTGATTTATTATCGAATACAGCGTTAAAACATTTTTGATACATGAACAGCTTTTGCTTCCTTCCCACGTTTTACCCAACTCTTTGTCTAATGCTGTTGTAGAGTTTTGAGTTAGTCAAAGCAGAGATTCTGAATGAAAGAAGCTACAGGTCTAATTAACGACTTTAAAAGTATCCTTTCATGTTCTCAATACAAATGCTATTACCTTTATTCCTAAATGTATTTGAAAAGATAAAATTACTGATACGCAACCTCTGAGTTAAAAAAACCAACCTCTTCAAAAACTGCATTTATGTTTGGGCATTAGAAGGCTCAATTTATTAGAAGGCATTTGAGCTCAGTTCAGGGTGCACCGGAAAATTCTGCAGTTGGATTATTTATTGCAACAAATACTTGTAAGACCGTAAATTTTACACTTTACATTGGAAATATTTCTTCCCCCACCCTCTTTTTTGTGATTAGAGAAGACAAGTAAATCTTTTCCTAAATGCATTCAAATTTCTCTGTTTCCTATCATGTTAACGACAATATTTTGCCGTTCAATAAATAAAAATTCCTCTTGAATCCTGAAATAGGCTTTCAATGTGTATATTATATTAATATGCATGTAAATATGAAAATGTCATACAATAAAAAAATGTGCATTTAGAAAGATGGGAGCGTTATTAACTTATTTTTTGTCTGCATAAAGCTGCTATTGCAAATGCTGAGCCTATTTTGTAAGAAAAATTATGATCACTTGATTTACCTTCAGTAAAATAATGAAATCTTTCCCAGTTCAAATCAAAAACTTGTGATTGCAGTGGAAAATCAATAGTAGTCAGGTTTTTAATTTATTACTAGCTACTGTTTTCTGGTTTCCATACACTCATCAATCACGTAAAAGCCTCTTAAAGTAAAATTTCTAAATGAATGGTGCATTATATGTAATTGAAGTTTTAATTTTAAAACGAAAATGAATTCATTTCAAATTGTTATCTCAAATAATCATTCAGTTTCTTGATTATTGAAAATGTAGCATTTAAACAAAGTAATGATCCTCTTTAATGATCATACCTCATTTCCTCCAAAGTACAAAACATCAAATGATTTGAATTTTTTCATTTAAATATTTAGTTTAAATTTATATATTTGGAAAATGAATAAACAAGTAAATACTTCTTCACTCGTTATTTTATTTGCAGATTTCTTTGTTTTATTTACTTATTTGTTTATTTTAGTAATTGCAAATATAAACCCCTTTTAGTCCAAAACATTATGACGTCGCTTCAACTTTATAGGCCAAAACTACCTTCATCACCTTCTCTTTCTCAGTGTATGTGTGTGTGTATGTGTTATAGACAATGCGATTCATTGCAAAACTGTTTCACTAAGTAATACCGAGCTTCTTGCCCGGACCTACTCTTTAAAATTTATGGTATCTTCAAAATTTTGTCTAATCTTCAGATTGTAGCTATAAAATATGATTAAAATTTCCAAAATATTTTTAATTTTCTCAGAAAATTTCAAAAATAAAGAAAGCAGCTCAATTTGGGCTTCTAAACTGAAAGTTAATAATGTCAAATTTCAGAAACAAATTTTCCTTCTTCTCAACTTTCACTTTTAGTAGTGGCCTTCTGCCAGACGAATGATTTGATCCTTTGATTGAATTTTAAACATTATATTCGCTATCAACTGTATGGATCTGATTTTCTTCATTTTTGTTATAAACAAAATTTATTAGTGGCAATGACACAGCATTATTTAAAAGAAGTATAACCATGATTGACATCTGCAAAGACTGTAATTATAGTTCCTGATTTCGTCTTGATTTAAGCGATATTAATCGAATGCTCTGATAAAATCATTGCGCAATATGTCGGTACTTCTTCAAATACCTTACTTCAGTTAAGAGTACTAAAAAGAGAGTTTCATTTGATAAATATAGAAGGTAGCAGAAATTAAATTTAAACTGAAAAAAGAGACATTTTATTTCTCCTGAAAAGCATGAATAAGCTGCTGCTGGTTTGATTCTAGGTTCTGATACTTTGCGGTATTATCTTAGAATTACAATACACAGAGTACGTAGATTTCTTATACTACATGTACCAGCAGCCACATACACATTAAAGCAGACGCTGAATAAAGCAGATGCGCAAATTTATTCTTCATGACCTCAAACCGAAACATTCGGGTTCTAGAAGAACTCATAAAGTGTATTTAACTCAGAAAAACGAACACACAGCGAGTACATCATAGGAGTGCAAGTCTTCAAATTGAACCTGTGGTAATCACCTTTTATCTACTAACCTAGCAGCTTTATAATCCATTGAATAATATTCACGTGAAATGTTAGGCTAGGTTGGAGAGAATTTTAATATCCATAATTAAACACATGACCTTATGTGTTCTGAATCTTCTAGTAAGCATTAATACTGCATGAAACAAACAAGGCACATAGAATCGAAGAACATTCTTCTATTAATATAAGAAAAAAGTCGAAGCTTAGCGTTCTTAACAGTGTAAAACGGATCCCCCGCGATAATCATCATAAAAGTGTGTTTAATGGCTGCATGCAGGTTGAGTGCTATGGATACTGACAAAGCCAACATTACAGCGAAAGAAAATAACCAATAATAATAATCCAGAATCATTCGTCAATCATTTTTTCAGCTGGATCCATTTCTAAACAACACCACTGTATTCTAAAAGTATGCAAAGGCAGGAGGAATTGTACGTCAAACAATCAGCATTTAGTTAATGGATATGATTTTCTACTCCTTCGAAATAAAATCTGAAGCATGCTGCATGATTAACTAAGGCAAAATTTACCGTTAGGCTATGACGTTCTCTTATCCCTTACTTCCTCTCAAAACGTCTAATCAGTTAATCACATTCTTTAACTCTAAACTCTTTTCTGTTTTTAAACATGCTTAATCAATTATTCATCTTTATTTACTAGGTATCGTTCTTATGGTATGTATGAAAGACATTGTAACAGGGTGTAGAGACATTAGGATTTATTTGGAAGCAGGAGAAGTGAAAAATGAGCAATGCCCTCGTCGAGACTCGAACCACGGAACTCTCGAACACGCGCCGAGCGTGATAACCACTGCACTACGAAGGCATGCGAAGAGGGCGGGAAAAATACTTTATGAGGGTAACAGAAATATATTGTTACCATTAGTAACTACTTCTTTTATATGCTTCTGTGACGTACGAGTGCCATTGAAATCGATCATGTCACATGCTAATAATAATACTATTAACTATCTATTATCGATAACCTTGCAAGTTAGCAGTTCCGATAAATGCAACAGAATTGAATACGAATTTATAGCTATAGAAAAAACGTTTTAGTATTAGAAATATTCTCGTCTCGAGGAAATTTGCAATCAAAGGCCTTGAGAATGTGATATTCTTGCAGAATATCACCTGTCAGTCATAAGAATTGTCATGTCCATCAACATGAAAACAAAAATTCACATTTTCCTCAAATAGTACTTTTTTATGCTCAAGATTATTTTAAATTTAACTTGAAACATTCAGCCCTAAAATGAGAAATTACTCCAAAATTAAACTAAGATCTTTATAGCTTTATATGATACCGAATTATATAATCTTTCTTCAGAATTTCCACAATTTTTTCCCTCATTTCCCTAAATAAAGAACTCACGTAAGAATTGCTAACAACTAAAATATTAGGATACTATCAATAAATATTTATATATTTTTTGAAATTTTACGAAACGCATTTAAGACATCTCAAATTCGGTTTGCATTCGATTATCTAAAGATTGACACTATCACGTAAATTTTTATCATTTTGTCGTAATTTCATCCTTAAGAAAATTGATACTTGTTTTAATACACTTTAAAACTATTTTCTCCAGTTTTATAAAAAAATTATTAAAACAGATTATTTCATACAGAACAATAAAATGATTTTCCGTATGAAAATCGTTTAGCGAAGCTACGAATAAATTTCATCGTATGAATTCTGAAAATAGAAAAGAATTTTTTTCTTAATCATGACTTCTTTCTCCAAAGCAATATTTTTATTTTATGACTTGCATTATAAAGCATTTGTCATCTTCGATTTAAAAACCCTTATTAATAGCTGTGCGTTGTTACAAGCAATAATAAAATACTGTTTAAACAAAGCAAGAAATATTATATAAAACTACTCTTTGTGAATTGCTTTAAAAGGGACTGGAAATTAGTGAATTAAAAGAAATTATGTATTAAGATACTTAAAAATCTGAAAATGTAACTTCTCATACTACGCTTAATACACGGAGAATAAACGTATCATAAAATAAACCCTGAAATTAAAATTCCTTTACTTTTACTATAAAATGTATTACCTAATCATCAAAGAGCCTATTGAAGAAAAGATTCAAAATTTACTTGGCAAAGAAATGCTTACAGAGCTTGAGGGAAGCATCCAAGCGACGAACTAAGTAGTTTATCATAAAACGTTGATGACTTCTATACCTTCAATCGCCGTTTGGTTTTTGCCTCACGAGAGCGAAACTTTTTTTATATCAACAGCCGTCTGTTGTGTGAACATTGAATCATCATCATAAAACAGTAGCGCAATCACGCTTTCTGCTAAGTTGGCTTTGAATTCTGAGTTTTTTTAATCACTTAAGAACTTATTTTATTAATCTCTGACGCTCCGAGCATCATTTCCTTATCATGCACCTGCCAAGTACTCCTTTATGGACAAAAAGTTAGTGTTTTCTCTATTCCATTGTATAATTCTCTTGAAGTAGCCGTTTGCGCAATGACTGCGAAAACTTGCTTTAATCAAATAAGAGAATACACGCAGCTAATGAAAAATTTTGCTCATTTAAATATGAGTATATTTATAGCAAATCTTATCATTAAATTATTAGTGATGTTTAGCCTAGAAACTGTATATTTGAATTATCATAAAATCTGTATTAATTTCTTTGGCCATAGTTTTAACCTCCCATTTTTATTTCATGAAATATGTAACTGGCACATTGATCATCCGTTCGTTAGATAAACTGTGAGCTGCTAGCTCTGTTAACCTCTAAAATAGTTATAAATTCTCAGGCGATCATTCTCACAGCTTCTGTATCAGTATAAGTATTAATCGAACTTTGAGATTTAATCAAGAACTCGGAAGAAGAATTGAAAATGAAGTTTCTCAGTTAAAAAGGTATCAGCTTCCTTAATATAAATTTTGGTCACTTCGCTTGCTCTTACGTCACACTTATAAATAAGGGCTAATCCAAACGAAAAAGTATATAATTACGCTGTTGTATACTTAGTGATGTGCAGTCGTGAGGAGTATCATCTGCCTTTCCGGAGCAGGTGGCATTGCTATCATAAAATAAGAAGGTGAAAAAAAAAGTTAAGTTAGGCTAACTGAATATAGCAAAACACACAAGGTTTGTGATCGGCGAGCTGAAATTTCAGAAAAAAAGGGCCTTTCAAATCAATAAAGTTGCGAAGTAAGTTATGAGATTCGCATTTAAAGTTCACATGTGCCAAAATGAAAAACTTCTGAGGATTCTAAGGGCTATTTATGGGAAAAACTGCGCAGTGTGACACAATTGCAAAATGGAACATAGTATACTGAAAATTTCAGATAGCAAAATTACAAGGATTTGTAAGCGTATTTAGAAGAAATCTTGAATAACAGTGTCCTTATAGGCCACACTTGCTCTATGACTTCTCTTTGCTTATCCCTCTGAAAAAACATATATATGGAATTAGTTTCAGATTGAATGGTCTCCCAAGACAAAGATTCATAACTGGTTATAAACGCAAGGCAAGGACTTTTCTAAGGTATGAATACATACTAGCTTGATTCGTTATCAAAATTAGTGGCTTAGAAACAAATCTTTTCATTTGAATGATTGTTATGTATTGTGTCATACATAGGACTAACGATATTTTATATGAAACAAGCAAACCCCCTTCTTCTGAATCCCATGTCCTCTCCGTCAGAAAGGTTCGTTGAATCCATCAATACCACGTGTTTGTTTTTAAACTGACACTATTCACAGACATCTGTAGCTTGGTCTATCAACTGGAACGTCACTAAATTTGGTAGAAGGCAATAATGACATAGGCAAAAAGATTCCGTTAAAAATAAATTAGGTACCTTTAGTGTAAAATGTGGCTCTGTTCTAGTCTAAGCAACTGAAATCTGCATGAGATGCAGATTTTTTTGGAAAATGAAAATGTTCGTTTACATAAACGATAGCTGCGTCAGTAATTCAGTCTATAAAGCGAAGGAGAAAATAAGGAAAGACTTTCCGAATGTTAGCTGGGTTCAACATGCGTCTCACTTTATTTAGCGTGCGTTTCTTGTGAATTTCTTTAATCCTTATTAACCGAACGCAACTTCAGCTCTTCGTAAGTTTAGAAGTAGTAACATGCGTAAATGCCTCTATCAGCTAACTTATTAAAAGGCATGATTCAGAAGTTTGAAGAAACAGGATCCTTAGGAGTTCGGTTTGGTAGAGGGCTGAAAGCAACCAAAATTAAAACGGTAAAATAACGATGTGATATTATTTTTAATAGTAAATTCAATCTTTGCATCCTTCCAGCTTATAAATTAGGGGAAAATTTATAATGATAGCTTTTTCTGATTTGTTACAAACCAATTCCATGTTTAAAGTGTTGACTTTCCAGACATCCATTAAAAGCAATCGAAAGTACGTTAACATCGACCAAGAAAAGGCCATTTTCCTTATAACTGAAAGAAAGGCCCCCATTTCTAAAAAACCACTTCTCTAGTCGACTTCGCATGAGCATTACCAGAGAATGACTTTTAAGTAAAGAGATTATTGTTTCATTTGCTTCCATTAACCATTTCACCGTCCACCCCCCCGAGGTAGACTCATCTACAATTTGAAGTGTCGTCAAGCTTCAGCAAACACATACACTCGTCGGGGTTAAATATGGCCTAGATCGTTGCCCCGATAGAGATTTATCGCTTCGAGTTTTCCAACTTCCAGAATGAGGCGAAAATGAAAAGATAATCCTAACACTCTCTCTAAGCGAGGTAGTATCAGAATCATATAGAGGATAGCTCACGTAAAAAGGCGGCAAATAAGAAAGCACTTCAGGCCCCTTTTCAGTTGGCTTTGCAGTAGAACTAATGTTCATTTGGAAGCATGCCTTTAGAGGATTGTCTTTTTTAACTTTCAGAGAAGAGACTAGGGAATACAAAAAAAAGTTTTTCTTCAGTGTACGTTGACGACATTCAACATCCTTGAATGTGACAAGTATCCGGATTTCTGTTAGGTTTTGACTGCTGGTAAAAGGGGGGGAAACTTGTCTAAAGCTAGTTTCTGAGGCAAAATGTTTATCTTTGGAGGGGAAAAAAAGGAGCAAATAATCTGAGTTTTGTAGGACGGAGAAGTGGTTAATATTATCTTTAAATCTTGCTCTGTTGTAATATTTGCTTCACGTTTATTTCACCTGCATCTCCCATAACCGCCATACTTCTATGACGGTTGACTGCTATGACTTCTATGACTATGACGGTTGACTTCTATGACTTCTATGACTATGACGGTTGACGCAGTGGCTAAGGATCGCATACAGTAACCATTATTGGCCACATGAACAGTGTGTTCTCGACATTGTCTTGCTAAAAAGGCCGTAAATTCAGAAGTCCGGTTTTCGTTACACCAAGCTCTAAATTAGCTTTTGTAACAGTTTAACGTCCATATTTTTCGACTTTGAAGAAGAAAACTAATTTTCCAGCTACAAATACTGCCATACAGCCTCAGGCATAATTTAAACTCCATAATGTTTTACAAAACTTATAGTATTTGGAGGTTAAACTCGAAATTTAATTTTAATTAATTTTATCTTTCCCCATTCCCAATACTTGTTCCCTCCGCCCCCATATATAAATAAAACCCTTCCTAAAACACTGAAAAGTATTTTGATACTATCCTTTGAAATCAGTCACTTGATCAGATTTTTTTTACCTAATCAATTTCTTGAGTGTGATTTAGCAATAGTTATACTAATCATTTAATGCCCTTCGATTTATGCAAGTGCTTACATATTTTTCAGTGATTTTACATTTCTGTATTTAATTTAGCTGCACTTGCTTTTAGCTCTTTCACAACATATTTGTTATATTAAAAATATCGCCATTACATAAAGTTTTCGAATGATTTGAAAAGAAAATAACTTTTCATACCTCATGCTTGCGATCATCTGCAGTGCTTTTTTCTGTTAATTGTTATATGGCTTCTCTTCACCTTTTTTGCTACTTCTCTTAAACTATTGCAATTTAATACCAATCTAAAAACGTTCTCTGAGATTTCTGATTCCTTTACAATTATATTTAGTTTAAATGTCTGAATATTAACCTCTCTCTTTTTAAGGAAAATATTTGTATCGGAATTTTGGCAGTAAGATGTAAGAAAAAAAACATTAGTTCAATTTAAGAAACAACGTTTTCTTAATTTTTAACTCATTTCTATCTTACTCTTTCTCTTTTTCCTTGCTTTCTTCATACATAGAATTTCCTGAATTAATTATTTTACAGACCTTTTAAAAATACTTGAAACAAATTATTCCATTTGTTCTTTATTGTGCCTTTTTAAGTTTTTAGCATCCTCAAAATTTTACTCGAAGGTTTTAGACTTTTTTGTTTTGTATACGTAGGTTTTAAACGTTCCATTTTGCATGTGATATAAGGTTCTCAAGTTAGCAACTGCAAAGTTTACGTCACTTGCACTCCATATTTTTATTAGCCATCAATTTTCGTTTTTCGAGCTGAACAGTTCCTTTTTCCCCAGGGAAATTAAGGTGAAATTACAACCCGAATATGTCAAAAAAGACTAAATAAGCGTAATATTATGATCACTTAAGCAGATGAGACTTGCCAAATGAAAACAAAAAAGCTTTTATTTCGCTTTTGACGAATTTCCTTCGTTTTCTATCTGTTGTGATAAAACTAATTTTAACCTGGTAAGGAAAACTGCCTATAAAATGTCAGTATTAGATATTTAAAGTAAAACGAATTCGTTTGAGCTGCTTAGTCAAATTTTATGCTTTTCATTTTAAAGAAAACTTTACATATTTAAATCTATCGACGGAAAGGAGGCCTTTGGTAGGACATTCTAACGAAATTCTAGCTGATATTCATGTCCCGCTCGGGAAAAACCATGAAAACGCCTAAACAGTCAGCCCATCTGAACTGAATCTTGTCCACTATGTAAATGGTACACACGTGTTATCTAACAAATTTTACGATCCAGCCAGTAGAGTAAAATAAAACCGTTTTTAATTATCAAAAAGATAATTTTTATTATTCTTGCTTACATATTGTGGGCTTGAACCGTTGAATATATGAATACACAATAACTAGATACTTAAATCAAATTACAGTAAATAGCTCCTAATAAGGAATAATACAGTGACAAGAATTTGCGTGTGAAGTCATAAATATTGTGAACGTTTCATCACTTACTGCCTTCTGTATGAATTCAGGTGTTTCAGAAGCATTCTTGCACGGCAGCTAAATGAAAAGCTGAACAAACAATGCTCTTCTCGTCTCCTAGAGACCTTGTTCAGCAATTCATAAAGATAAGAATCGTTCCAAATGACTGCTTTCCCTAAATACCAGATTCAGGCATTTCTCGCGAATTACCTGTCACAATTCGGATTAACGATTGTAAAATGCCTGAAATCGTGGTAAAATAAGCTCGTAAATAGCCTTCGAAAAGCATTTATCATTTTAGGCTTAGCATTACACAGATTTTTAAAGATACGTAAAATCAGTGTCATTTGTTACTACTTTTTATGTCATGTAGAACAAAATATAAATAACATCAAATTGTTTTCTAGTGCACAATCCTTATTTAGTCTGCATTTATTAGTAAAAATCCCATTCTGAGGTTTGTTTTGGAAAGTTAAATGTAAAAGTTATGCAGAATACAGGATGCTAAAAAGTCTTTTCCAATTGCATTCAAATTCGGCTCATTGTAGTTCATTTCAAATTCCTGTAGAGTGAATGTAAGTCTGTATTTTAATGTTCTTAAGTAACCATATCACGAAATAAATTTAAAAACTTTACAATGACGTTCACAGGAGAACTATTTAGTGATTCATAATTCCTTTCAGTAAACGATTAGAGTCAGCTTGGATGCATCCATCAATCTTTTTATTCCACATGATACAGTGCCCGACAATGATCAAGTTTATGAGACCGGTGGTCATCGATATCGCTTCTCACTTAACGATGAACAGACAAGCTGTATGGGGATTGTTGTACTTTACCTTTTGTGTAACTATACTTTCCTTTAGAAAACCGTTCACGAGTTCCCACACTGAGGCGCATATGTTTTACGGGCTTTACGAAAATCCATTACCTAACCTATTCAGAGGATTACAGACAACAATGAGAGGGTTTAATGTGTCTTTCGTTGATACTAAATATAGGCCAGAGAAGTAGCATGTTTATAGTTACTTACAATTTTATGATTGCAGTCATTACTAACATTAGAATGACAAAACTCTTCTGATGATTTTCGTTAAATGATAAGAACTGAAGCTTTTCTATTATGAACAGAACTAATGACCACTTTTCATTTAGGCTGATTTAGGTAATTATTTCCCTTTTAACTTCTTTATAAGATAATATGTGACCCACTAGCAGCCGAGAGGTAAAATCTCTAAATACTGGCAGTTTGACCCTGGTTAAAAGCTTGACAAACGGACTGGCTGCATAGAACTTTTCGCGTTTTCTCATGTGCAACATGCATACGAGCCAGTTTCGTTTAAAACCTCCTCCACGAAGGCATTACTTCTCTTAAATAGATACCCCTGCCGTGCTTTTCCGTAGTCTAAACAATCCAATAAAATCCAAATTATTATGTTTACATAACATTTGCTTCAAGCAGAAAGGAAATTTAACAGAAGAAAGTTAATGCAAATTTTATGAGCTAAAATGTAATATATGTAGTTTAAAGGATGGTTGGTTGATTGGTTAATTGATTCTGACAAAGCACGCCTGCCTTAAAGACTGATGTCTTCGTACAGAATTTTCTTCAGGAAAACTGACTCTTATTCACATTACAGTATAGAAAAGCACGAAAATTTTATGCTCATTCACCAGAAGCCGAACACAGGACAAGTTACCAATATTCAGACTAGTGCTCCTATCCCATTTTTATTCAAAACAGACATTCGACGCTGATTCAGTATTGACACTAATCTCAATTTCTAATCCATTATCTCACTGTGTAGGTAAATGCAATTTTTGTTGCTTAATTTAACACATTAGTTTACAAATGGATAGATTATAAGTATAGATTCAGAAATGATCTACTGAAGCGACTTTTACATTTCCCCAAAATAGACCATTAATCACTTATAAAGCAGTTCAGACATTGATTTAATAAACGTTTTTGTGCTACTATTACACTTTTAAATACCATGTTTTCCAAAAATGTTCAAAAACATTTTATACATTTCATACAAAATGTGTTAGACGGCAAAACATCTGTCGTGAATGCTAAAAAGGTTTTCTTGAATTAGAAAACATAACAATAGCCAATTGTATGATTTACCTAAATTTGCATTTTAAGTTTATCTTGTTTAATATAGTATGTTTAACTATCATGTGGAGACACATTTATAATAACAGTTAATTTAAAGCTTTCCTATTATTCTCCTTTTCACCTACTCTTTCCTGCCAGAATGCTAGCCAGTTAGCGGGCGTATATTCAAATTAAGAGAGAAAGAAGTGCTGTTCAAGGGAAGGTTATGATGATTGCAGAGCGTGTTATGCCCGCTTGAAGGTCACGTTGTTACTCTGGCTTAGTAACGATTTGATTCTGTGGCGTTGAGTGTTTCTAGCCATTAGGCATGTTTCCGCCGGCTTCTAAGACTCAGAGCCTTTCTACGTTTTTAAATTATCCTGTGAGCCGTTAGGCTAGTTCAATTACATTTTATTTTAAGTTCAACATTACTTGTTCAAGTTGAGCCAGAAGTGTTGGCTTATGTAAGCCCAAGTGGGGCAGTCTGTGCAACTATATGTGTTTGAATAGAGGGTTCTTTACACCCTTCTTCTGATTTTTTGTGTTGTCCTAAAACCTGAGGATAATTCCTCATACGGTCTTTCTACAGGTCGTTAGTTTATGCTACCTAAGAATAGGAGACTGTTCAACCACACAGAAAGAAAGTTACTGTCTCCTGCAGCCAGTCAAACGTGCTCACGAAATATATGCGAAACAAAATCTCATTTCTTGCAGATAATATCCAAAAATTCATTGATCATGTTACAGGAAAGAAAAGATATGAAACGATTACTTCAAAATTTAAAAAAGGAAAGAGAATTAAACATGCATAACTAAGTTAAGATAATAACTAAACTCTCTCAATTAAGGTAAAAAACTCTAAACATTCCGTTGAAAACGTTTAGAGTTTAGGCAAAGTCTTGGCTTTAGCAACTGGTGTATAGACAATATAGTGGAGTACACTGCTATGAATCACAGTTAAGACTATTGAAATAATCTTCAAAATCTGACTAATCTTCAGCTGCTTTCTGAAACCGTATTGTTTGCATTTAAGATTTATCAAGTATCTGACTACTCTGTGAAGCATATTGAATTCGGAATATATCGAATAATTTGCGTTTCGAAAGATGTACGTAATTTGCGTTATAACAAGTGTAGGACTCGAATGTCAGGAATATATCAATTAATGAAATATGACATAAAATATGATGTCGAAATATTTCTAGCATTTACGTTTAGCTAGCTATATGGGAAAATTCGGCCACAAAACCAATTTTTCTAGAATTTAACTGACCATTCCTATAAGGCTAGCTAAAGACGCGAAACTCTGGTAATTTCCTCCCAGGTTCACATTAGGGGAATCAGAAGAGGATGATTTTATGGTTTTCTTATATGCAAAGCAACTGCGTTAACGCATAACTAATTAGTCTTTGAAAATCGTCCATGAAAATAGCCTTTCTTAAGAAGAAAACAACCTCGAGTATTTTTTTAATGATTCAATTGTAAATTTCCCCATGGGCTATATAAGTCATTTATTTCTGTAAAGCATTCTCTAGGGCTCTCTGCTTTAGAAGAAGCATCTTCGCAGGTAATTTTGTTTGTAAAATTAGTTGTTATTTAAATTACTAAAGGAAGAAATTCCAAAAAGTCCATGCAACCAAACATTTCAACTACCGGAAAAGGAACTCGTGGCGAATTATCAGTGTTTGGTGGTATGATCCATTCGATCGTTTGTGGATATTTCCCTAAACAATTCTGAGTGTTGCCATTTTCCCTGAAAATACCACTGATTAAATAAAACTGCCTTTTTATTAACCAGAAAAATTCATTATAAGGTTGCTGGAACCGAAGTAGTCGCAACTTGAAGTAAGTACAAACAAATAATTCTCTTTGTAGAGATTGACTAATGCTAAAATAAAAGCAAGAAAGAAAAACTTATGTTAATTAAAATGAAATACAGTTTTTAGTAATCATATTACGCATTATTTTATTTCGTACATTACCTTCTATTTAAAATATTTATAGCGTGTAATAGTTCCTTGCCAAAATATCTCCGCAAAATGGGCTGAAATAGATTGATATGTTTTTTGACTCTTCCTTCTGTTTTCAGGTGCTACAACGAGCGTAAAGTAAAACAAAACATAGAAACAGAACTCAAAATGTCTAGGTATATATCTTTCTGTTATAAAGTTATCAGGGTTGTAAAAACGCTCCCAGCTTCCCTTAAATTAAATTTGCCTTCAAATGAGAATTAGATACAGAATGCGAATTATTGGACTGTTCTTCTTTCAATTTTTTTCTGCCTCATAAATTTTTAAAACAATTGTTTCACTAATAAAAATCATAATAAAACTAAAGAATATTTAAGGTATTATTTAATTTTAGAGCTGTCTGCTTAAGCTCTATTTTGTTTTGATCGAACGCCCCCCCCACACACACGGGCCATGGAATCTGAAGCTCTACTAGCTCTTTTTCCCTACCATCGCCTTCTCAAAAGAGCATTTTAGGCTCGACGTAAATTATACGTCCCATTCTTCAAAAGCAGTGCATTTATAAATGCCTATGCCAATCCTGCCTATAAATGCCTTATCTAAGATTTGGACCCTATTCCTTTAGAATGAGTCAGTTAGTTTCCGATATCATCATACCTTCTGGAAAGAGTATGTTACTTGAATATGTATAATATATTACGCCAGTTATCAAATGTAGTCGTTGAAATACTTCAAACGAATATTGCAAATGAACATATTAGATTGTAGGATCGTACTCTCTTTGACCACATGAACTCTACGAGATCCTACTAAGGAACCTGGCGACTTCTCGCACAGGCGTGAAATAATAACAACACAGAAGAAGGGTGAAAATAACCCTTTAATATTATCAACTATGAACAGAAAGGCACGTACTTCGTGCTTTACAATAACACCGACAACTTGCGGTGGAACTTACGAATCGTTACACAATAAATTCAAGGCTAAAGCGTAGTGCTGGACTAGCAGTTTAAGTAAAGGCTAACTAGGTTAACTCGACAACTTATCCGGCGTAACAGCAAGGACGGACTCGTAACGTGCGCTGGCTAGCGAAAACACGCTCTGAATAAACTCCAAGATTCACCCGTTTAAATACTCACTTCACTTAACTTTAAATTTGCATCCTGGCGACGAAATGCGAGGGAAGTTGAGAAGTCCGAAAAGATAACAAAAATTTGAATTGATTAATTGAACTAAAGGACGTAAATTACATCATAAGCATTGCTGTCAGAAAATGCAATATCCAAAGCGATTATTTTCATAGTCGTGTATAGCTTTGCATAAAGCTTTTGTAAAAAAATCGTTACTTTATTCCTTTCTTTACATAAATACAAAATACCGAAGTTAAACTTATATTAAATCACAAAGAGCACTTCAAATACGAAAAAACTTTTTTCAGTCTTCTCTTTAACAATACTATGTTCTTATTTTAAAACTTTGTTCGCGAAAAAAAATCAGCATTTATACCAGCATTTATTATATTAAATTGCATATAATACGCTCAGTTGCATATAAACTGAGCGTATTATAAGCAATTTACTTCAATCAATTTGTCATCCACAACCGATTATCTTTTATTGCTATTGTACAACAGAAGTAATTTGGTCGTTACTTTGACAAGTGAGATCTTCCGCAGAATTTGTCGCCCAATCTTTCTTCGGGTTATTAACTTTTCTTATAACTGACGCTTGAGTAATCTGTACCACTCTAAGTTGATAAATATCTTCTTCAAGAAGTGTTTACAATCTGAATTATAAACTTCGTTCTAACATGTGATTTCAAAGACACCAAAACTGTAACTGCGAAGTAGAATTACAAGGTAGAAAATTTGCTCTTTAAAAAAAAAGACTCGAGTTATGTTTTTAACGAAATTCAAACAGCCATTTAATGTAAGGCAGAATTTTCCTTAATTTTAAAATATAAGTGTGAGCAAACCCGTATTTTACGGATTGCTCACAACAAGAAAAAGAAAACATTGATAGAAGTAGTGTATAAAATGATACTATTTATTTAACACACTTTCTCTCATTAATTCTTAATATGTTACAATAAAAATACAACATTAGTAGATTTCAGAAATAAAAAAATAAATAAAACTTCTAAAACACCGAAATTATAATATAAATTATCACACTTTATAACTAACTTTTACCCGAGCTAGGTCGATAAACTATAAAAAGAAAATGTTATTGCCGTTTTTTTACAGCACCACCAAACTGTAATTTTTCTATTAGAAAATGAAAATGAGCTTAAAGACTCTTGGACATTAATGCGGAGATTATACAGAAAAATTTAAGGAGTGCCTAAACAATGCTTGTTATTGAACGCTCCCGAAACTAATTTTAACTTTGAAATGATAGAAATATTTCTCCAAGGCAAATAATTTTATTGTCTTAAGTAAGATAATCGTTTAAAACATTCGTTCTTTACCTCTCTGAAGTACAGTCATGCTTAGTAGCTCAATTTAAAACTACAAGGTATATAAACATAAATATATAGGTTGAGAAGAGAAGAAAATTTACGAATGCAATAGTTGAATATATTTGGCATAAAAGTTGCTGCATGTCGTGTTACCTGTGAAAACTTATGTTATAGTTACGAAAATCATTGTAAAACGATTAAACATTCGAAGCATCAAATCACTGCAAAACAAGATCAGTATTATTCGTTAGAACAAGCTTAAAATGGAAATCTCATATAAACTTTCTCCAAATATTTGCATACACTTACCTTTAAAGTTCTAGTTAATAGAAAATTGTACGCTGTATCAGTCCTAACAAAGTTATACAAGAATTATTAATGGAGTAATAACAGCAAACGTTGTATTTATACTCATGAAATAAATATTTTTTTGTTTATTCCCTTTATGAGAAAAATCTTCAAATACTTGTTTCAAGGAATGATGACAGAGGTTTTTAGTCGCCTTAAAATCTTCGTACTTCAAGGTTAACGGTTACTGTCAGTTACTGTTTAGCTGGTTTTGAAAATTCGTGATTTTTCTCATCAAAGTCCTTGAGAAATTTCCCTTTCTTTGTTTTCACTTATATGTGCCGTAGGTGGAGGTTGTTTTGATAGATCGGATAAGAAGCGTCATTCGCGCTTCGAAGCAATTACCAGTTATGTGATATATGATATTACGCATTCGCTGATTGATATCGTTCTGCTCATCCTTCATGGAACATCTTAAGAATGCTTAGTTTCGGCTTAAAAGAGGACAATCTTATCTGTTGGATGTACTTTTCTCAATTTTCATTTCTTTGACGTTCTCTGAATTTTAGTTCTACTTTGAATAAACTATCAACTTCCTGCTAACTCACTGCACATTGTATTTTGCATTGAATTGAGTATTCAACCCAACTTTTCTGATGCAAATCTTCTTATAAAGATCTTCGTGTATATATAAGGCTAGCAATTACGCGCTCAAGTGAAGGGCAATACTTGATGTAAATAAATATGTGCCAAGTTTGATATCAATGGTCTTTAATGGTTGTCCAATCAACATTTCGAGAGAACCATTACTCTTATTTTACAGATAACAGCTCCGTAAACACAATAACGACTCGAAACGTGAGTAGATTTCCAGGCAACAATTTCGATAGGAAAGCACTTAAAAAAATCTATGTAATACCCAAATCGAGAAAGTTAGAAAGATGCTGGGTATGGCACGAACATAAAGAATCCGGTAACTATTGCTAACTACGGTTTAAAGGTTATTTTGTGTTCTTTCAGGGGGAAACAATTATTTTTCTCCAAAAGAAACTTTTGTATACACAGAGTATTGACGAAAAAAGAGCAATATCATTTTGAAAGAAGTATATTCGCTTTGGGAAAGTATACTATGTTCTTCGACAAATCATTAAGTTTCTGTATTAAACACATGTATTATTATCTGTAAATTATTGTATTTCTGTGTTCGTGCGCTCCATTTTCGAGTATAAAAAATAAAAGTTTGTACATTCAAACAAATAAAAAGCTTTATTTTTATTTGAATTATAACCTGCTTCATAAAAGTAACGTAAGTGCCTTCGAAATGGTGGCATCTACATAAAAAATGGTTATATGTTTTTAAAGCCGTTTAAAAAACGTGTCTAGAGACTGTTCTGTAGCGCGTAGTCTCGCTTACTTATTAACTTTCCGAATGCGAATAAATTACAACGTATAAAGGTGGTCATTCCCATAAAATATGTCTTTCTTCAGTAGTAGAAATTCCAACCTCCTTCTCGAGGATTACGGAGCATTTGTGAAAAACATCTTACTACATTTACGAAAACATTTTTATGTAAATTCTTAGCGCATTCTAAGATCTCGGATAAAAGTTAGTGTGCTATGAATAGTATAACAAGTTTTCATTTCTTTATTTAAAATTCATCGTAGATATTAAATTTCATAACTCTAGAAATGTATGCGTTAATTCTAAATCTCTGTACAATATTTTATATTAGTTTGATTGGATTTAGTATTTTCAGTAAAAAGTGTAAAATCTATCTGCCTGAAATGAAGGATGCCTTTGGAGAGGCATTCTAATAGAAACTGCCTTGTATTTTGCTCACACATAAAAAGAAGCACAAAAGCCACTCGGTGCAATTACATTCCGTTTCTGCGTATAGGAAATAAGAGAACTACTACTAATGTTCCAAAGCGTAACCATTCCTCTAATACTGGACCCACAGGCAACTCCATGAACATGGGAATACAACGGAAGTTTCTGTACTTTTCAAAAATTCGAAACCTTTACTTTTCTGCCTGTTAAACCCAAATAAAGCAACTACTATAATTTTCCTGTGAAGAACTGCTGCACTATCAATCTAAAGAACTAAACTCAGTTTGTTTTCTTGCAGTGAAAAATGAAATTACCATCTAATCTTTTGAGTGTAATTCTTGTTTGGAAATCTGTAATATTTCTAGCAAACATTCATTCATGAAATACACAAAATAATTCCAAATGTTAGATATTCTGTTTTAATTCTTTTCTAAATATATAATCTTTCGCAAAATATAACGAAATAAATAAATAAAAAGGACAATTTTTAATTTAATTTTCAAGGGAAGAGATCGCTATTTAAAGCATAAATATACTGCCTCTTCTGTTTTATAAAACTTGAGAAAACTGTTTCAGATAACCCTGCATTTTATATTCGAAATATGATTTTACACAAAAAATGTGAAATAAAAGGATAATAAAAATACGATATTAGATCAGAAAATAAGTTTTATGAAATATCACAATACAGTGTTAGAAGAAAATACATTACAAATGAAAATGTAATGGATTATAGTATCGAATGAATATATTAATTGGTACATGTGATAATATAGTAAATAAACTCTGCTGCGTACGTAAATTTTCATAATGCTGCACTAGAAGAAAATTTAATAAGTAGCGTTAAATTTCAAATTTTACATAACATATTAAGCAGTAAAATCATTCAAGGCACAATTTAATATTTAGTTATATACGTAACATCTTAATTTGAATATTGACATACATCCCTTCACCTGACATGTCATTCAATAAATACATCGACTAACAATCTCGTTATGTATATAACACTGAGGCACTTATTAACATTTTAATTATTGCTTTCATTTAACATGCACCAGATTTTGTATTGATCAGATGTCTTGATTACAAATAACAAGGGCTCATGCACCTGAAGTTCCTAGAAGGGCTTCGAGACAGCATTAAAATTTCCTACATCACTTAGTTAATTAACTTTTAGTCTCATGAATAATAACATCTTTGTTATATGAAAAGTACAAAGTAATAATTCATTCAAAAATCAATTTGCATAATGCAAAATCTGGTGAAAGTGTAAGTCAGTTTCCAAATTATTTTACAATTTAAACTATCAGTGAAGCAGAGGCATTTAAGTTGAAATTAAGGCTAAAAGTTTCTTAAATATTTCTTTAAAAGATAAAAAATTATACCATTCAAATACAGTTCATAATATGTTCTTAAATGTCAAGTATAAATTATTTAGAAAAATTCCTGAGTGCCGTAATAAAGAAAATGATAAAAATAATAGAATTTATTTATAAAACTTTATAGCTGCATATTTTGGTGAATAATTTTATACCTAGTTAATTCATATACAGTAATAATAAAAGAGTAATAAAGAATAATAAATTTGTAGATAAGAATATACTTTACCTTAATAACTGAAATACGTCTGCAAATAAAATATGAACAATATTCATCGGGCTCCATTTCTGTTTTGTTTATTTCGAATAGTCGAAAAGCACGTACATTTTATACGGAAATAGTCTCTTTAAACAGGTAACAGAAACAGCAGTACTTTCGGACAAAATTAAAGAATAATTATTTGAAATACTTTAAGTACATATTAAAATCTATTTGAAATACTTTATTTACATTTCAAGCAAAATTTACACTGAAAAGGTATTTTTACAGCTAGACACAAAAGAACACAGTAGCAAATATAAATCCTTTCTTGATTCAGAAAACCTAGTTATGCTGTATTATGCAGTTCAGAAACCGCTTCTCAAATTTCGAAGACAAATAATTCTCTTGTCAAACTTACTGATCGTTCAGATAAACATTTCTTTCTAAAAATCTTAAACTACAAGGATCTATTTAAAATTCTCTAAATCTCATTCTTTATATGCTAATATAAAATACATACAGCATTAAATAATATATAATATAAACGCAATAAATGATATAGTTATAGGTAATAAGTAATTACAGTTGATGTAGTTGTAATTATAGTTAAATGTCGGGACATAGCAAATAACCAGCATTTACGTACAATTTTATTTACTCTACAATTTTTAGATTGCCTAATTACTACTCATCATCATTTGCTTGATGTACAACAGCGCACAAAATATAATTCTTTATAAATATTAAAGCATGTTTAATGCCTTTATCGTTTACATTATTTATTTATACGAATGTTAAATAACATTCGTATAAATAAACAATGTAACTGTAGTTAGTAAAACATTCATAACGTAGCTATAATTGCATTTAAATAAAGTAAGATTGTAGAGTCATTAGATTTTTTTTGTTGAAGCAGGACACGTGAAAAATGTGCAATGCCCTTTCCAGAACTCGAACCCTGAACCTCTCGTATACGCGCCGAGTATGCTTCCAATTTAATATTTACACAACGAAGGTATGCGGAAAGGAGGGTTTTGTTTACTGTGCAATTTTTAGATTGCATAATTATCACAAACCGTCATTGCTTTTGTATAACTGCCTATAAAATGTAATTTTTTATAAACATTAAAAATGTTAGCATATGTTTAAACCTTTATTTCAAAGCGGATGTTAAATTTAGCATTAAATAATGTATGGTTAAATAAATTTTATAATTATAGTTAATGTATCATTAATGTAGATATTATTATAGTTAATTATATTGCAATAAAATGATATAGCCGGTGAATAATGCTTGAATATAGTTTACTATGCAGCTTTTAGATTGCGTAGTCTTAATATACAACTGCTTACAAAATATAATTCTTTATGACTAACACGCGTTAAATCTTCATCCTAAAATAAATGTTAATTAACTTTCCAAAATGAAAACAATTTTTAACAACTTCTCATTTTTTAAACTTTTGAGTAATACTCTAATGGTCAACAGGTCTCCAAAGTATTACAGTACTGCGTAAATAACCCCAAAGGCTGTTACACAGTTCTGTGTACATCAATATGCTATGACAGACACTAAAGCAGGGGTTCTCAGCCAGGGAGGAATTTCGTAGTTTCAGAGGGGAGAAATGCTATCAGCTATTTAGCTGTTAAGTATTCAGTTTTAGTTTACGATTATATAAAACTTCTCTTATTCAAGTTTTGGTGTTTACCTACATTTTATATACTTTTTTGTTTTTTAATTTATAAAATAAGATACACAGTAATCTAAATCTAAATAGATGTGCATATGTATTTTCCAGTTTTGGAAAGGAGGGGGCAGTGATCTTATAGCGATAGTGAAAGGGGTGCATGGAGTAGAAAAGTTTGAGACTCACTGCATTGAGCAATATTTCTAAGAGAGGACAAACATTTCCTGAAATTCTATTCAACAGCTCAACCATCTGCTGTAGTTTACTGCAGTAAAATGACTTACTTATTATTACGATATAAAAAGAATCTTAAAAAATTTATTTTCCAGTAGGAAAGAATATAGTCATCCTTCAAGGCTTTTATACGTACCTCGATAAGAAAAAAGAGCAACACGAAACCGGCCGAGCTTATAGCGAAGAAACACACTTCCTCGAGCAATTGAAAACCTTGTGCACTTCGATAACTCAATTTTTCTTCATAGGAAATGACGCAAGTTTTGGGATAAGCGGGAGTGTGATAGTATGGATTAAAAGTGTAATGCTGAAAATGATAATAAATATAAACGTTTATAGAGCTCCTGTTTTGTTTCCTTGCCAGCATTTAAAACATGTTTAATTTGCCTTAGAATTCGTAAATATGCATTATAAATATTTTGAAATATATAGAATGGTGAAATCAAGATAACTAAGCTCGAAAGTAAACTTGAAGATATTACGGATTACAAATTCAAACTCAGGTATACTCTTGGAAATGCTAGTAATTCTAAAAATATTGTAAAGTATTAATCATATTTCAATCTCACGTTTCAGGAAATAATTGTTATTATTATCCTTAACTTGAGCCGAATGCTGCTTCGAATTCAGTGACAGCGTAAAAACATGTAAGAAATTTTGTTTTTGTGTGCTGCATTTATAGGAAGGACTACTCAATGAGATGTAAATATATATATATATATAAGCTGGTTTCGTTAAAGACAAATGTTACTACATCTTCAGAATTAGAAAGAAGTCAAATAACTTTTATCTCCGTTCTCAGGAAGATTGTATTAACCGCAGTTTAGAGGATTATATGAAAATTTTAATATTAATCTCTATTTTCTGTTAATAAGAACGCATTTGTAGTTATACGCGTTAAGAAGTTAGGTTCAGTTTTGTACTGCGTATTTAAACTCGAGAAAAAAGCTTATGTTAAATAGTTACAGTCTTAAAAGTTCGAAATTCTTTAGAAAAAACGGAAAATCTGTAAACAGTACTAATAAATTCCTAATGTGACTTTGTAACAGCAGACTTGTACTATCTTTTGTTATCCATAAATATAGATTAGGATATAAAATTTCATAATAATTTACAAAACAATTAAATAAGAGCAGCAGTAGTAGTTCCACCTTGAATAACCCAATTATCTTTGTTCTGAGGCAATATACCAGCAAACACAATAAAAAATATTAATACAAAAACTGTAAAAAGGGTTGGAAATACAATTTTTGCAGTGTCCTCTATTTTAATAGAGAGCTCTTTAGAAGGCATTTTTATTATTCTTTCAGTAACGGGAGTTCGCAACCAAGCCATTCTTAATTTACCAGTCTTTTCTTCCTCCTTCTCCTTTGATGCTTCTGCTTCAGTTACCACTTCATGCACTTGAGACTTGCTAGCCTGTGCAATAAACAGATCTTATTTTATTAAGTAAATAGCGCATAGAACTTTCAAACTAAATAACTCTGCTTCTATTAACTAAGGCGTTAGATTTGTGCAATAGCAAACCAGACTTCCAAAAGCTGGAAAATATATTTTAAATGTAAAATATAAGCAACTAATTGAGCATATTAACGAAATGTATACCATTATGATTAGCAAATAATGGTTTTTAATATAAAGAAAAAAGTTGAAGAGGCATTCAGTAAGATAAACACACCCTTCCTCTGACTATGTTTGCCTGCTGTTAAAGAAGCAAAGATCCAAATATAATTCCTCTACAATCTTTCTAGAACTCATGTGTTTATGTTACCAAAGAATACGAGATTGTATAACTTTATTTGTGCTTTGCAAATGTAATGCCTGAGCCTTAAAATGCGTCTTATAATAGTTATTTATAACTTCCTCATTTACGACAGTTCAAGTTACTCATATTTTATCGCTGCATTTACTTAGACATCTATTTCAATGACATGTTTCGTGCGAAGGTCACGTACCTGTTAAAATCCGTTTATAGTGAGCTAAAAGGCCATGGAATTTGTAAGTAAATAATCCAATGCATAAGGAAAAGTGTAAATATATAATGGTGAAACTTATTTAATACCCAAAGACAGCGGGTGTACGCAAGTATAAAAACATAAAATGTGATCAAGAAGCTAGAGAAGGAAATATGAGAACAATATCAAGTTACAAGTTAATTTTATCTTTCAATTTAGTATCTTCAGTACGATTTTATTCGAAAACGGTATTCGTACTGTATTACAGTTAAAGGAATAGCAGGAAATATTTTTATATTACTGAATTATGAGAGCTATAGAAGATATAGTCACATATAAGAGGATTGTGTATCCCTGTAATTTCTATTTTGCCAGTTCTTAAATTTATTTCGAGCGCAACTGAGTTATTACTAGCATCACCGAATCACATCAAACTGGGCCTGTATATAAAATAAGTTTGTGTCTATGTTTAAAATAATTTTTGTGACTTATGTTAATTTCATAAAACAGTTGCTTTAAATAGCATTTATATTCCTAAATATTTCCAACTCAAAACTAAGTAAAATAACTCTTCGAATGCCGATATGTATTTTTGTGTTCTTATGTCTGACTGGTGGAAAACTATTATGTAAAATAAAATACACTGATGGTCATTGAAATTTTTATAAAAGTGGAGCAAAGAAAGAAGTGTACAGCAAACTTGAAATTTGCATGAAAGGTAGAACATGAAACTGGATAACATTCCTTAGCATGTGCATTTTACAAGCAAGAGATACGACTTCTTGAAGGAGAACAGAAAGGAAGATTTAAATATCGATTTTTCATTCGAAAATTGCGTTTACCCACTTTTCTCACTTTTTTTTTAATATTGGCGTTATGTAAGAAGGAAAAACTCACACCAGCGCGTCTCAGGATTCAGTCTCGGGAGAATCAAAATTATGGATAATCGTACCTCGCAACTGCTGCAAACTCAGAACGACCAGCATCCGAGATATAAATGGTTACCACTTATTATTACCCAAGACACAGACATGTTATCTGCATCGGTTTTAGGGATCGTACATCCATTTCACATACCTTAGGGCAGAAAAACTAGACGCGTTGCACAGCAGCAAGTAACCGCACGTAATGTATGATGACATATGTAACTCCACTGATTATCAGCAGGGCCACCATTGCTTTGGTTTCCGTTGATGCTACAGGACAGGAATTAAAGCCTGTAATGGTGTTTTCATCGGCGCACATAGAAGTATAAATGGCGTGAATTCATCTTTCCTCCTGAGCATCGCTTTTGTGTACAACATCATTACGGCCTTATCCGTGGGTGGAAGCATTGAGGGGAACAAATATTGGACAGGTGCATTCGCTTTGCCGTACCAGTCTGACACCTAGACTGACGATACGGATAACCATTTACACATCCCCTTTCACTTCTAATTGGCATATCCGGTACTTCGACCCAGTTATCTTTAAATTTCTGATGCTATAATGCCCGTGTCTGTGTCATAGCTCCGGAACCTCCGTCTTCCCACTTTTCAATGGAATACTGCGAACCCACATGTTGCCCACGTTTCCTTAATAAACAGGAGAAGATTAAGTGGAAAGGGCACCAGAACCTCACCAAGGGTTTTACAAGTATAGTCCCCACCAATCTGACTATACAGGTGCATCCGAGTTTTGATGCAGTACACTACGGAGAACGGACCATAAGATCTCCCACCCCTGATACCCTACATTTCCCCTCCTACCAAATCTCTTCAGAGGACTTTTCGTATTGTAAGTGCCCTCATTCTACACAGATATTATGCACTTTCAGACATTGAAGCTTTCTCCCGGGTCCGAAACCAGACCCAAAGAAACGGCAGCTAGAGTTTCTAACCACTATATCGATCGGCTCCTTAAATACAAAGCTATTCGGCTCCTGTCCTGCTATTGGCGCTTTCTCCACATCTCTCATCAACTGGAAACGTCTGGCCAACGGTTGCAGAGATGTTGTTATGATAACGTCTTCCCGCCAGTACGAGAGACGATCTCAGACATGAATCCACAGGGACTACAATATTCGTAACTACCATCGAAAATCTTTTCGAATCCATGCCCAACCGTATAATAGTTGCTGAAGTTGCTTGGAGTATTGATTTCTGCAAATTCTGTAATACTAACTGCTTATCCAAAATTAGCTGGGAAAACGCATAATTTTACAGCACGATATTTTATGTTTATTAAATGAAATTCGTATACTTGTTTCAAATTCTGTGATATAAAAGTTTACAAATAAGGAAACTCATTCTTTGATTATATGGTTCGTACGTAGTAATTATTGCTACCAGTGTTTTTTTAATTCAAATTGCCATTTAAAATATCATTACTCAATTTTCGGGTTTGGGTTTCCTTTCGGGATCTTCTCTTGTTACCTGGAAGCATAAACTGTGACTTATATTTTTCTGTTATATGACTTTACTATTGTGTTTCTATTACATGAGTTTTCAATTGAGAAATGATATAGTAGCTTTACTACAAAACGAAATTTATACTGTAAGAAAAAGTAAACAATATATTAAACACTTTTATTTTAAACATTTGGAACAGAAGTATCTTACTTTCTGTTAAAAATAAAAATTAATATATATATTTTGAATCATTATAAGTAGATGATTCTGTTTACGGTTATGCGAGAAACGAAGCATATTCTTTTTTAAGCTATATCAAACGCAATAAATACTTTTCTGAACCTATAAATGCAAATTCAACAAACTTTTGCTATGAATTAAGATAAAAGGCATTTGACTAAAAGATAAAGCAGTTTTACGAAGCGTGTTAGTAAATAAATTATTTGCAAGAGATAAGTAAATCTCCTAATTTTCCATTCATTGTGAAACAAAGACATGGCATTTTCGTGCGGGTTGAATGAGAAAAATGCTTTCTCCTCTTTATGGCTGCAAAATTTCCGGCTAATAGCTTTGTTTTCTGCACATTGTGAGTCCCAAATAAAAACTTTCACCTGACATTTTCGCCATAATTTTCTGCGTTTGTTTTTATAGTCCATTTAGGGAAATGCATTAATTTCTATGTACTTTTTAACCTGAGTCTCCGCTAACTATCAATAAGTGCTTTTTGTCAGTGCGTTTTCGCATTTTTATATAGACAGCTATTTGCTTCTCTTATATGCTTTAATACAGTTAATTCGTAATAAATTCTATACATCAATGCGTTTTGTTTCGTGGCTAATACTTTCCTTCTTTGTTATGAGCTCAATGCATTTGTGTTGCAAAACATAAAATAGAGTAATGATAACATTATTTAGTAAATTATGTAGCCATCCTTTCACAAACTACATTTTTTACAAAATGATACAATTCGAATACTTGTCCGTCCACATGTACTTACTTGCTTACATTTACTGCATGGTCCATCTTGGGGTTCTTTTGGAGGCTTTCTGTACAGATAGTTTACAAATACAAATTCTAGAAGAGAACTGTAGATGAAGAACATGCAAACGAAATCCCACAGATTCATGGCAGTGAGATTCGACACGACAGGCAAGGACGATCGAAAATTGTTCGTTGTAGTGCAGAAACTAAGCATTGTAGTCACACCAATCATTACTCTGGCTGGAACAACATTTTTATCAAGCCAAAAACTGATGAAAGAACTTGCCACCAATATGATTCCAGGCACAAAGACTGTACTAAAGTAGAAATTCTTATCCCGAGTGAAGACTAGTAATATATGTAAGCAGCTAAAATTGCCTAAAAAGATGAAAGACGATTAAGAAATCTTTTTAACACTATTGTCAACAAATAATGAACACTAGTTAATGTTGAAATCATATTCTTCCGCATTATAGGTGTCTAATATCAAAGAATCAATATTATAATAACATTAATTTTCCTTATAAGATATGTAAAAAAATTTAATTTATTTACATTTATTTTTGAAGAAATGCAACGTTACGCGATAAAGTACTTTGTGTATTTATACATAAAAGCTTGCATACATAGCTATTTTATAAAGAAGCAGTTCATACAAAATAATTTAAATGCATACTGTATCTAGCTTTTAAAATACGCTGCTGCATCAACTATGAGTATTTTACAAGGTCTTAACCAGTAGCGAAAGGAATTTAAAATTCAATCATAAATAGAGAGATATAATTCATACTATATGCAATGCTGAAAGCAAATTTCTGCAAACCTTGTAAGCATTTATATTATTTTCTCTGTATAATTCATATTTTACATTTTTAGAATGCATGAAAGTAGTTTTCTAGTAAATATTTTAAAACTTATGAGAGTATATTATGCAACTTTTACATGTAAGTATTGCACAATTTCCAGTACTGTTAATTACTTTTTGGTACTAGAAAAAAGGGCAATAAAAAGACGACCGAAGGTCTGTATGTTTTTTTTATATCGTGTAGATTATAAATCTCACAGAAGAGTGGTAATCTCTGAAACAAACTTCAATAATTCTGTCAAATTTGTTAACTGATATTTCCTCTAAAAATGGATGTAAATTTTGATTTTGACTCGTCTATTGCTTTCTTCCTTTATTGTTTCTTTCTCAAGTAAAAGTGAAATCTTTTTTTGATTACTTCAGCGCCGGATTTAGCCTTTTTCCTAAGTGGGGCAAAAGCTTAAAACTACCGCCCTCACCCGTCTTCCTTTAAGTTTCTCTAACAAATTTTAATTTTTTTAATGACCTTAGGCGCGATTTGAGATAAAATGTAAAATCTATTTTACAGTAAGAAATGCTTTATATGCGTTTTTTTTATAAAAGAAATGTATATAACAAATGGTTTAGTTTCTTTACTTACGGCAAAGCATAAGAAGGCTATCTGCCTAAGAGGAGAGATGCCTTCATTGAGGACTTTCTAAGAGTACTTGGCTCGTATGAAAGTTACGCATGAGAGAAACGACGGAAACGTCCATAGAGCTAGCTAATTTGCCAGGATTCTAAACCCCGACCGAACTACAAGTGTTCAGACTTTACCGCTAAGCCGCTGGTAGCTCGACACATACCAAAAGTTATCTAATTTTAAAAACCCGTACGAACCCTCCTAAATAACCCATGCACTACTGAAATAATCAAATTCACATTTTCCTGAAATAGGCATTTTTTCAATATTTGCAACAATAACTTCTGTTATTAATAAACGATATTAATAGGAAACGATTCAGTACCAAGCCCTAAAATAGTTCAGCGCAGTACAAAAATGGTAATAACACAATATTAAATAATTAAAAAACTTTATTTAAACGAATATAAGCAAATTACAAATCGCTAATGCAATAGATTGACTAATTTTATACCAATTTCTCTATACTAACAGTAACTTTAACCTAGCATGTTAAAAAATTCAGTTCACAATAACGTCTGTGTTTAGCCTAGTCAAGAACTCTACTATCGTCCTCCCACAGCCTGATAACGTAGCTTGATTGCTTAAGAAAGATCGTTGCTGATCGTTCATTTTTTCTGTGATTGGCCAACTGCATGGGTCCGACAAATCAAACGTTTTTAACTCTTCTTTCTGCTGCCCGCCCGCACCTAAATGAGAAGATTCTTTATATCCTATGTCATGTCCTCTATATAATCGTTTGAGGTCGATGAAGAATGTTGTTCTCTCAGTTGCTGAAATGTAGTCTATTTGAGGATGATAGATGAAGATTCTCCATCTTGGGCACGCAAATTGCAAGAAATATCAATGTTCTTTAGAATCTCAGCATCACTGGAAGCTGTGGCAGGCTTTGAGGGTTCGCCTTTTCCGTGAAGACACTATTTCATTTTAGCTGCAATTTGTTTTCTCTGTTCGTTCCTATCTTTCGCTCTTTTTCTATGTTCTGCTCCTGAGAGTTTTTTTCTAGACGCTCTCATTTTTTTACTCTAAATAATATACAATATAACTCGCCTTAATAAGAAAAACTAAAAATTGACGTACTTACACTCAGTCTTGGGGCCGCGTCGCGGATGCGAGCGCTAACTAAATGGTTGTGTTTCGCTAAATATGGTGAGGAATATTGGAAGCAGGCATATTAAAAGAAAATGAGAGAACAAAAAAACCGTCCAAACTTGAAATACTTTTAAAAATTATAAAAATAATAAACCCATTTTTAAAACCTAAACTGCTGACTGTGTAGAGACATTAGGTTATTTAGGAGCAGGAGACATGAAAAATGAGCAACGCCTTCGCCGGGAATCGAACCACGGACCTCTCGGTTACGCGTCGAGTATGCAGACCACTACACCACGAAGGCATGCGAAGAAGGCGGGAGAAATACCTTATAACTGGCTGCAAAAAATCAAAATGCCTTACTTCATTTCTTAGACACATAGTCCACGTTAACCGTCTGTTGTATATTTTCGACGTATATTACTTTGAATTATTTCATTGGTCCAGGATGGTCCAAGGTTAATTTATATTGGGTGTTAGGAAATAGTTCCAACTTACAATGCTTCTCTATTTATTTCCCAAGAGGCGTCGGTATGAAAATAAGGCGCCTCTATGCTGTCCTTCTGCTTCTCCTTTGAATATCCTCGCCTAGATAGAGAACAACAGATGGGACTCCAGGCGTCCCTTACAGGGACTAAAGACCAAGGCGTTTACGGACTACCTTTGTAATAGAATTACAATTACCCCCACATCATCGAAATGAAATATTTAAATAAATGATGGAAACAATGGCTAAAGAGACTGAGAGGAAGACCATTAAGTATTTAACAAATATAAGTCCCCTGAAGAAACAGGGGAAGACGGAGGTGGACCTAATGAGCCCTCCCCTTTAAAAAAACTAAGGGTTACGCTTAGTTTTACTTTTCGAAGCCAATAGCAACCAACAGAAAAAGAAACATAGAGAAATATAATTGCAAACCGCGAGAACAAGTAAAAAATATCTATTAAACAGGCTAATTACTTGAATAACAGTAATAAATACAAGAGCTAAACTAAGCTATACTTACGCTATAAATACGCGCCACGCTTAAATTTGCCGCCCACAGAAAATGCCGCCCTGACACAGAGCCCGGCTTGCCCCCCCCCTCGAGATCCGGGTCTGGATCACATCGGCCTGTTAGTAAATTATGAATGAAACTCATGCAGTAAATAGTATATCTTCTGAATTTCGCTTTTTATTTATTCTTTTACATTTTGATTATAAATCACTTAAGGAAGCAAAGAACCTTTTAAAGTGAAAGTTATAAGCTCAAATTAACAAATTTACGTAGAAACTTGCCTTCCATTTCTCTGCCATATATCCAGCAAATTTCAAAAAATGTAACAAGCCTTGCCCATGGAAGTTGTCCACTCTATGTAATTCAACGATCCTTTTGAAACATGCAGATAGGCAGTTCAGCTAGACACGTAGAGAAATGTTCAGAAATGTTAATGTAAATATCATAAGGAATGCTGACCATCACTTTCTTGAAGAACGTCTTCAGCTGGCGTTTTTTTAAAGATGAGTAATAAGTCGTTGACTGGGTGAAGTCAGGTGAATTTTATATCCTACATAGGATATGAACACAGTTTTAGCGGATCCATCTAGTAACGTAATATGCTATGTACAGCTTAGTGAGATTATATTTGTGGGCGAGGATAATCCACACAAGACAGTAAGCGCTTTCGCGTTTCATATACGGTTAATCCTCACATATGGTTGAACTGCGAAGCTACGATATAATGTCCAGAGTAATTTCATAAATCCGTAAGTAATTTCTTATCGATCTTAATTAATAAGTTATAAGGAGCGCATAATCCATAAAAGATTTTATTACAAAAAAACTCAAAATTCTTTATATTTCTATGTTTAACTCTTATCTTCTTCCTTCCCTGGAACTGTAAGGCGCACACAAGTGGCGAATGGTTAAAGCCACCAAATACTGATACTTCTCTCTGAGTGAAAAGTGCTTGCTGTGGGAGGTTTCCTATTTTTTAACATGTGTAACATAAATATAGAAGTCTATGACGAAGGAATTCTTTCTACGAAGAAGAGGCTCCTCCTGTTTAGTAGCTAATATAAACGGCTACTAATAGAAAATAATAAGATCTATCTTCAGAGTCTCTAAAGATTAAATTTGCAAAATATCAACACATGAGAAAATCATTGGAATGCCATTATTTTGCTTATAAAACTTTCTGTCACAGAAAGAGGTAGGATTCAAATAATATGAAAATAGAAAAACTTTGCCTCTAAATGAAAACTCAAGAGGTCAACCAAAAATATTTTTCAGAAATAAAGCTTTTTTAACAGTCGAAGCACCTAGAACTGCTTAGACAAGTGAAATAATATGACAGAAACCGCAAAATAACATTCAAGTTGATCTGAACATATTTAATTTATTTTATCATCATTTTACTTTATTACGTATACTTTACTTTTTAATTTCTAGTCTCGAATTAAAATTAAAAATTCTCAAACGCTGTTAATCATTATCTGTAACAATTTACCTATAGATTTCTTTTATTTATATTGGATTTTAATTAACATTCATGATTTTTAGAGTTATTTTTTATATTTAACATCCCTCAGTACCATATTAACACGCTTCATAACACATTGTAAATGGGAAAAATATCATAGGTGCGTTTATATATAATGTGAATTTAATGAACTGTTGAAAATTATAAGCATTCTTAGCTCTAATTTATATTTCATTATAAACTAGTAATGTTTTGCCAGTAATCTTTTGCCCCACTTTTAAAGTGGAAAAACTTAAATTCTTGCATATATTTTGCAAAAGGATATAGCACTGCCTGTAGTGTGCAATGTCATTATTCTATAGCAGTTAGTTCGAGTTCTTCTGCTGTTTTGACATTAGAAACGCCAATATTTCAGGATTAAAATTTCGTTTTCATTATATTGCGTTATATGATACTACACCACAAGGCCATTTATCATCCACACAGTCTGAAAGTTGTTGCCATTCCACAAAGTATAAGATTTTTCATTTATTCATTTATCATCCGTAAGGCCAGGAAGATTTTCAGCTTTTTGTGCCGACATTAGACACAGTAACATTTCTGAAAATAGATTGAAGTTATTTATCTTTTTAATTAAAGTCATATATCACTTAACCTGTTGGTTTAAAAGCAATAAATGTGCTTCTTAATAATTCATTATGTTTATCTTATATTTATCAGATCTGATTTATGTTACAACTAATCCACAATTTACATTTGCACCGTTATTGTAATAAATAAAAGATGTTTCTAATTCCTTACATTACGCACCTTTGATACAGAATAAACGTCTCCAAGCCCCCTAAAAACCAGTTTTTGCTGCTTTTACCAAATTAAACGAATATATTTTCTTGCGCCATACATTTTCCTATTATTAATGTTCAATAGTCTTGCATGCATTCCACAAGTCTGTACTGCCCTTTGAAACGAATGTGTAATTGAATGATGCCCGTATGCTTCCCTGTCTTGCTGGATTTTCAAATTTAACCTCCCAGTGTAAAGTTCAAAGAAAAATATGGTAAAAGCAGCAGTAATGGACTACTTAAGGGCATTCAATCAATTGCCATCAAAACTTTAGATATTCAGCATAAATTTATTTTTATCATTGTCTGTACTTTTAATTTTTATACATATTGTAACAAATTGCAAAAAATTCTCAAAATTAGAATGTAGAAAAATTAAAAGCTTTAACTTGTCTGTGTTCCAATAATGGATACATTAAATTCCTGGTGTATTTATTACAGGGGTCCTTCATATGTGGGACACAGAAATATATGAGATCTGAAAAGATAAGTTATATTATGCTTTTAAAATGCTGATACAATAAAACGCTTGTTGAAAAATTTTCAGAAATGAGTGAATTGCAAATTTACTTCACTAATAAATTTTCATTCAAAGTCAAGTTTTCATAAAAAATGGGCGTTAATTGAGAACCTTTTATTTTGAATATTGGTTACAGTATGACTGCCAAATTTTGTAGAACTGTGTGGGGTTTTACTATTTAATCCTAAAGTTCTAACTTAGAATCCCACGAACACTAACAAGCAAATAATCGCTTAAGTGTGTGAACAGAACACGTAAGACTTAAAGTGTGTTTAAAACCCTTTATTTTTCAGTATATTTACAGTCAATTCCTACTTGGAACTTTACACAAAGTCAGTCGCCACTCGAGCTTGAACTTAAAATAATAATAATTTAAACTAAAACTAGCTAACTAAGCTATTTAAAAGGTATAGCCGAAGCTATCAGAGATCTAACTAGTTGGCCTCTAAGTATTAATTAAATCGGCGAAGCCAAGCAAGGGCCTAAGGTATGGCCGAGCGTAGCAATTGCTCAGAGAGACGTAGCCAAAAGGCAAACGCGCGCTAGTCAGGGAATCAGACACTCTCTCTCGAAGTCTGTGAAGTCACGACTTAAATAGTACTCTTTCTCATTTGCATTAACTGCGTTTCTGAATTTACATTCTGGCAGGAAAATTGTAAGCTGAAATTAGAATAATATAGGAAAGATACAAAACTTAAAATAACTGTTAATAAACTTAGGATAAACCTTACAACTGTTATGCGGAAAGTACCATTTTCACGATAACAAAAATCTTTTTTTATTTTTAGTTCTTGAACACGCATTATATTCTTTCTTCTAGTTCTTTAATTCCCCAATATAATTTTCTGCTTTCTTTTCCTTCCTTAGAGTGACAAAACTACAAGTTGTCCATTCAGCATTTCAGGCATTAGTAGGACAGACTCTCCTGTCTCATCAGTTTTCGTCCCATTCTTCAGAAGGCAGAAACTTTAAATAAGTGAAGACTCGGTTGGAACGTTAATAGTTTTCTCTTTATTCTCTTCTTTCTCTGTTTTTTCCCTTTTCCTTTCAGTTTTTCTTGTCTTTTTCTGCCCCCTTAACGTTTTTTATACATTCTTTTTTACAATGCTGAAACATTTGAGAAGTCATCACAGTAAAATGCTTATCCTGTTTCCTCTTTTTGTTTGCCTCATCACTTTCCACTTCTACCGGAAAAGTGGTCGCTTGAAAGAAGATGTTACATTTTTGAATTGTCAGTAATAATGACTGCATCCAACGCGCAGTACATTCTCAACAGACTTAAATAGTCCTTTTCGCACAGCTGATCAGTCTCAACATATACAAAAATATTTTTGTTTTGCTTCGTTTATCAGGTTTAACTGACTCTTCTCTGCAGGAATATAGGATAAACTTATTTAATAATATAAATTTGCTGAACAAGATCTCTTTAGTTTTAGGCTTTCTTAACTACAAATCACGGCTGTTAATGCAATTGCACTGACTAATTAAAGAAGAGTCAAACTAAAATTTCTATCAATTTTGGTGGAGGTGAGCTCTTTTTTACCCTCATTTAACACAGTCGTTCTCCAGCATGAAATTTAAAATGAAAGTAACTGCAAGGCACCCGCATTTGAAAAACATTCATGAATGAAGTGAAATACTGTCAAGTCTGATTCATTTTTTTGACACTTCTAATCTAGCTATTGTTAAATTTTAGCCTGTCTGCACTGTTATACCAGAACGACCTTTTTAAAATTTGTCATATGATTATCTTTTTGGAATATAAATTTCTAAGAATATAATTTGGCTTTCTTTAGTCAGTTTTGCTACAGTGTGCGCATTGTCTTTTATTTTGAGTCAGAAAACCCGTGTTGTAAATATAACTCCAGACAACAATACTGCTCTCTTGAATCGCTAAAAACCATGTCCTAGAACCTTCATTTTGTTATCTTTACTTCTTTCAATTACTTCAAACTTGTAATGTTAATATTTTATTCTTCAGTTTCCGAATAGACAGCAATATCTTCCCAGCTTCATACTATAAGGTATTTCTCTTGCTTTCTTAACATGCCTTCGTGGTGTAAAAGTCAGCACACTCGGCGCGTATTCGAGGGGTCCGAGGTTCAAGTCCCGGCAAGAGCATGGCGTACGTTTCATAACTCCTGTTTCGAAATATTCTAATGTCGCTACGTGCTGAGCAATGTTATCTTGAACTTTTTCTAATTTGTTCAATACTTTGTACAGTCATTAGTATTTTTTGAAGAGGGTAACATGAAGAATGTGCACCGATTGTTGCTCATTGGTTCACTATAGTTTTGTCCAATGTTGGATTACTGCTCAGTGGTGTATGATTACACATTGTAAGGTTTTAGTTAAACTAACCAAGTTTTATTTTAATTTAAATCTTTCTATCTCTTCTCTGCTTCAACTTTCCGTCAGAAGAAGCGCGCGTTTTCAGCTTATGCTAATTTTGAAGTACAGCCAAGTACTATTTAAACCAGAGGTAGAAACCTCTCAGTGTGAGAGAGCTTTAGTCTCAGATCACGGTCATTCTGTTCGACGTTCGCCTGACCAGCTAGCAGCTAAAATTATAAGCCATAGTGCTTACTACGTGATTGCATATTGAAATAAATTGAAGTGCGCTAGTATTAGTATTTCTTGCTACGCACCATTTAGTGAGAGGCCAAATTCCGCGATTTGCTCTGCGAAGCAAAGTTTAATTACATTTCTATTTTAGGTTTAGTATTAAATTTATTTGATTGTTAAGTTAGGCCCAAGTGTGGTCTTTTACTTTCTGTATCTCTCCCGAGTTGGGAAGTGTGTAAATAATAGTGATTTAATAAAAGAGGATTTCAAATCCCTTTCAAGTGCAGTTATTCTCCATCACAGTATCTACATTAGAACAAAGCCAACATATTTTCAGCTCCCTGTTCCAGAGCAGGACTGTAGTTTAGAAGGAGTGACTTCACCATGTTCCCTAAAGCTATGCACAGAACACTCAGTCCTGACAACCTGACCTCTTCTGCATTATTGAAAGTCTGTTCTTTTCATCATCAGGCTCTGAAGATATGTTGAGGAGCGCTTAGAAAGTCTCCGTACCATTATCTGTACGTTTAGTGTTACGAACCGTCACTCTGTTAACACGCGAGGAACTGTCTCTTCATGATTATTTCCATATAAATATTATCGCAGCTTGACCATTTATGTAAGCTTTTTTGATTGATGATATACCTGAGCCTCTGTCTGAAGCATGACGTCTTATCTGCCATCTTTTTCTTGAATGGTTTGCTAACTGATTGAAGACGTCTTCATATGACTGGCGCGCATAGACAAGCAGCAAAGCATTTAGAAATTCCACCATGGTAACGAGATTATATGCAGATAACGCTTTCTTGAGAATAGGCAAATACGCAGCAAATATATTCCTATATACATAGATGGGTCTAAGGAAGAAGCAGCGTATGTGATTGGCAGGCGTATGAAGGGCATTCGTTTTGTACCACGGGTGCTCAGTCCTGACCTCTGAAATAACTGCTACATATTGTACTCTTTCCTTCGTTTCTAGGTTATGCAGTACGGAGTTCATTTTTTATAGTGACTCGTTTAGAGCAGTAAAAGCTTTAGAAACATTCTCCGACGCGCAGAATCCTGTAGTTTTTAAAGTTTTAAAGCTAAATTTAAATTTAAGGAGTCATGTTTACCAGATTCTTTACTGCTGTGTTCCAGTACATATGGGAACAAAAGACAATGAGCTGGTGGACATTACAGCTAAGTCTGCTGTTGAACTGCCTATTCCGCTTGTCCTTGTCAGAGATGTCGGCACAACCATCAAGTAGAAAATCGTCAATAAATCGAAACCATTCTGAGATATCCAGCTTCATAGCAAGCTTAAAGGAATAAAACCGAGGGTGGAAGACAGGAAGTCCAAAAGAAACTTGTAGGGATTTATATTTATTTTAACCAACGCGTTCAATTTAATTTTATGCTTAGTTTCCTATAAGCCTTCATTTCACCTAATTGCCAATGCCAGAATATTTAAATTTGGTAGCTCTCGTGCATTAATGTAAATTCTATCTTGAGAAGAAAAGATTTAAACACCGAGTTCTAGAAAGGAAAGTTAGAGAGTGTGGGCGAATACTGTACTTTTGTAGCGTAAGCTTCTGCTTGGCATTTATTGTTGGTTAACGTGGCGTAACAGCTATTACTTTGCTGCGACTAGAGATTGACGCTGTTTTAGGAAACAGGATATTCTGAGCCCTGTAGCGTACTTCTACTACTACTTCAAATTTTTTAGTTTAGTTCTTGTTATTTGAGTTATCGTCCGAGTGAAGCGCAGTGTGTTAGCGTCAAGTCGGCGCATTGTGAATTTTTGAAACAGTTAATAAAAAGTTCTTTTTACCCTTCTCCTGTGTGGTTTCTACACGCATTTCAGCTGTTACATTAGAAGCTAGTCCAGAGGGTCTTACAAACTGAACACAGGAGGTTAATTGAACTCGCCTTATAATTAACCACTCTCATGTTACACATAATTAACTTCAAAAAGCCGAGAATATGATTATTTTCTTAAAGTATAATGCTCCTTTATAGGGGTATTATATTTTAACAGAATATTCCTATTTTAAGAAACTTCGTTTAAAATATATTAATAGCTCTGTGGGAGTACTAATGTATTAAGAATTCAAAAAATACTTAAATATTAATAATTTTATCTAACAATAATACTAAAAGCAATAATTTAAATTTATGTTTATTTAAAAAATCGTTTTTAAAATTTAAATAAACGAAAATATTATTATCGTAATTTTAATTTCAAACGGTTGCTATGGTGACAATTTTCCTGAAAAAGAGAACAATATTGTTTATAAGAAGTAAATTGAAGGATGGTTTTAAAATATGTTTATGTCCTCGGAAAGTGTAAATAATTGTAAATATTTACTTTAATAAAATTGTTCCATTAGTATCAACATTGTTTTATATTTTGTATGTCATCATTACTTGGACACCACAGCTCTGACGTACCATTTGACTCTTTAATCGGAAAAAAAAGTAGTTTTAATCTATTTCTGTATATAATAAAGACTGGTTGTTATTATTATTATTATTTAATTTGATTTGCTTTAAAGTAGGTTATCGTATTTTAATATTACATATTTTAATGAATGTCATGTTTAGTGATTATACCTGGTTTTATATTCGAACTCACCTTGAGACTTTTGTTTATCTCTCCATCATAATTCCAATAACTGCTCATTAATATATTTCAAAGTGGTTCTTGTATTCCTGTCTGATTTTAAATGAGGTGAAATACACTGGTGTGCAAAAATTAAGGACGAGACGGTTTGCTCAATATAACGTTGTACAAAAGCTTTCCAAATCAACACATTTAATACCGTAAGATCCCCAATACGTAAGGACATGAGTAATGTAAGCAAAACTTACTAAAAGAGAAATCAGAGGGATAAAAAGAAGCTTTATTGAAAAAGTAGCATGGAGCACAATGCGACTGAAGGCGGAAACATCCCTGTGATGGGTGTCCAGCAAGAAACATCCGGTCTTTAATAGGGGATATGAACTCCCCTGACTGCTAGGCAGGTTTCACATCATTTGTGCATGCTGGATATGTGGTTGTTAATGAGCTGTTGAGACACTGCTGCTCGTTCCTCTTGTAGCACCAATCGCAGTTCAAGAATCGTTACTGGCGATAAGTTACGTGCTGCCACGGGTCTCTCTAGTAAGCTCCGTACATGCTTGACGGGATTTAGATCCAGAGACCTTGCCGACCAATCCATGTGTTCAATATCTTCATTCTCCAAAAGATCTTCGACAGTAACTGTGCGATGAGGTGGAGCGTTGTCGTCCATGAAGAGGAACTGAGGACACATAGCCCTTGTGAAAAGACGCATGTAAGGAAGAAGAACGTCGTTACAATAGCAGTCCCAGGTGACGAACCTCCTTGGGAGATATGAAGGTCGGTCCGGCTACCAAGCATTATGTCTGCTCGAACGAGAACTCCGCGACCTCCAAAACAGTCCCTTTTGATGATGTTGAAAGGGTTATTGCGTGTTCCCCGCTCTGTCCAGATGTGTATGTGTCT
>KK118640.1:651923-693381 GCA_000611955.2 Stegodyphus mimosarum
TTTCCTTTTTTTACGCATTAAAGAAAAATTTAATGAATAAAAGATACAGAATATGTTGCCATTATTCTCACGTTTTGTCTCACATGGAAAGTTTTTGTAATTTGATTATTTTTATTTTAAGTTAGAAAATAAGTTACTTAATGGTTTATTCAATAAATTGCAATCATTTGAAATAACTGTCTGTCTGAAAAATTTAATATTTAACTGTCAATATCGTTCAGTTATAAAGCTTAGCCATCAGAATTTTTTTGCAAATACCCTCCTTTAGATTTCAGAAAGAAAATAAATATAATCAGGAATGTTTTCATTTGCTTCATTATTATTAGTGTTTATGCCTGTTTTGTTAAATATTTCATAAACGAAATTTTAAATTTAATTAAAAATTTCTTTTGTTAAAAAGAAAAGAAAACCTTTTTATTTCGGTAAAAAAAATTTCGGCACTTCGCCTGGTCTTAGGTCGTGTATTCGGCCCGCATACAGTTTGACTTTGAGACCACTAGCCTAGTTCATCCATTTCTAATTTTGCATTTTCATTAATTCAAGGTTAGAAGATTCCGAGGACTTGTCTACTATTTATAATTTCAAATGCTTTCCAAAGTTGTTTAAAATTGCGTCAGAAAATATTTGCGCTCTTAAGCAATAACTATCCTTTTAATCTCCCTAAAAGCTTACCTGTCTTTACCGACTTCTTTCGCTTTTACGAAAAACGAATTCCAAGCTTTCGAAGTAATGAAAACAGTAAAGGATTTTGGTTTACTGAAAACTGAAAAACTGAAAAGCGAAAATATTGCTATTAATTTTTTATGCAATAGTTACACAGAAGTATAACTTCAATGATGAAATAGCTTAAACTTTTATGACAGTTCTGCACGGTGTTTATATTCCTTGCAAAAAGCTATATAGTTAAAAAAAAATGTTTGAGCCTTACAATCAGAAATGCGAAAATGGATCAGTACTGTCCGTATGAAACACTCCATATGTTATTTCTCGTTATAGGGACCGTGTATTTATTATTTCAGTTTTCTTCTTATGTTATTTTAGATCTGAAGAGCAGTATGGTATGATTGGATTTTTTGAATAGATTTGATGACGCTAAGGCGTTTTCCTTATATATTAAAGATGGTTATTATTTTGATTGACTCTGTTTTAGCTTAGGAAAAGTCTGACAGTAAAGGCTTTGAATATGTAATTAATTTTCCTTTGATAAGAGCTAAGCCTTTCGGTATACCTTACACACCACGTGAAGCTTATAGCATAATTGCAATATTCACAGTTGCTCTCAGTTATAAAAATATAACAATTCAAGCAGGGAGGAAAAAAGAAAAAGAAAACAGAAAAAAATAACTTGCCTCAAAATATGAACAATTGTTCCATTGCTGTACACTCGTAAACTCATATCAACCAAAGGATCTTTCAGGCTTCCATGCTTCACAATGTAAGTATTTGGTAACCATACATCGTTAACATGACTCATGCCATTTAGATACTTGTGACGGCCATTATCCTTGTACTTCAATCGAGGGTCTTCCCATGTACGGTACAAGAGAAACTCCACTTCATAATTCTTTCACGAAGGATTAAATAGAGTTAAGCTACAAGTAAACTGTAGTTTAAAGCAGTAAATAAGAAATAATGCATATCCACTGAGTAGATTTTACACAAATCAAGACAAAATTTACGTTCGTCTTACAGTTTATTTGCCGTGTGATATATTTGTTTTAGAATCTGAAAAAAATTCACTATCCGTTTCAGAAAAGCATATTTAGAAAACAGTAAAAAAGCTTTCCATCCATTTATAACTTCCATTTGCTAAATTATTCGCATTTTTATTATTTATTACTTCGAATATTCTCATTTAAAGAAACTGCAGTGATTTTGTTTAAAATATTTTAAATATGATGTTAAGCTTTACTTTGAAACCGCTTGTAATTTATTTTAATCCCGTATAAGTATGTATTGAAGCTTACTGAAATTCTACACAAAGCTATGCTGAAGTTACGTATGAGCATAGTATGTTGATTACTGAAAGTGTTGAAGAGTTTCGAGCTGATTTAATTAATGTTTTATTATGATTTAATCAATTAATAATGCAAGATTTTGCTAATCAGCTTCTTTTCGGCATAAAACTTGATATTACTATACCATTTCGAAAATACTTTTGAAAGTGTTATTCTCTACACAACCAGCGATTATTAATATTTACTTGTCATAATAAGCACCATATTTTAGGTTAAAAATGTTATCGTAAATGCTCTTTCGTTTCATAAAACGTAAAAAATTAATAAAGTTGTTAGTGTCTAAGGTGAAGTATAAAACTTGCTTTTCTAATAATCATGAAACAGCTTAATTAACATTCGTGAGGAAATTAATGCCTGTTTTGTTACCATGACAAACTTAACCTTCTATTGGATACTTTTGAGTTACCATGCCAACTTTGGCAGAGAACACTGAATTCCGTTCCCGCTAAGCAGCCTGCATTTCCAAATTAGCAAGAAAACTAAATTATTAAACAATTTAAATTTTTATCGCTATATACTTGAGGCTTTATGTAGAAAACTGAAGAAACATATTATGATAACAAATGAAGCACTACGACCGAAGGTAATGAATAGTCCATTATTATGGTAATAAAGCATTGCAAAATTAAGCTGGGACTGCTGAGCCTATTTCAGACTAACTGGCATAATGGAGTTGGCATCTATTCAAGCATTCATTTAACATGACTGGCATAAAAGACGTACCGCAGATGCTGCTTGAGTTAACAGACGTTTATCATGATATATTTTTAAAACTTCTCTAAAGACGTAGTACAAAATTTTATCAACTAATTCGAATTTTTCCAAAAATTAAAAAATTACTTATACTTTTAATTTTGATATCAGTAAGATAATAAAAGCCCGAAAATTGCTTATATAAATTTAAAATTAAATTTAACTCTTTCTGGTCTTGAACACCCGTAAACATTTGAAAAATGATCCAACTTTGTTGTCTAAACATTAAGTAGAACTCGTTGTTGAATTATAAAATAGAAAATTACAAAATAACCCTTTTTATTTACGCAATTGCCGATGAATGCGTTAGACATGAGGTATTTCCGATCGCATGCCAGTACTGAATGAGTATTCGTATGCTTTGTTTTCCAAAGCATTAACACGTGTTTTTCAATAGTGCCTGAAGGGCAGATCCTACTTTTATGATATGCTTTAATGGCATCTTTAATGAATGAATGAAATTAGACGTAAACTCAACTCTGATGAATGTAATGCATAGAAGACACCTTATTGCAATGAATGGAAAACCTAGCTAACTCATGACTATCTGGCGCAAGGGAATGTTTTAAATCTGTCCTTATTAACATACCAGAAAAAAAATGGGTAATCTTAGGTTGTTTAGCGAGATTTCTGCTGAGTTCAATTGTGGGAGTGGAAATTTTTCGTACTGTTAAGCAATGTTTTATACGCTTCATACATATGCACGAAAAGTGCATACTGCTTCATGGGTATTAATAATGCAAGTTATAAGAAGCAAAAAGATGCGTATAAAGAATATATGAGTTTTATTTTAAACATGTTTTTAATTTGTTTTATGCCAAGAATTAAGGCGCATTTTGTGTGCTAGATAAATACAAGTATGATTTTAAAACTCACAATTCTAAATTGAACTTTGACTTTCGTGACATACATGAGCATTGTTTTCTTTAAAACTTTGGTACATCATTCACCAATTTTTCAGCAGTGATCTTTAGAAGATCTTGGAAATGACATTAGTGTTATAAGAAACTGAATATCTGTACAACGATTAATTTTTCTCACGCACCACAGCATAAATAGTTCAATCTTCTGCATTTGATGATATTCTGATTCTTAGGCTTTAAATCGCTTAAATGTAGAATATGATAATAAAGGAGACCAAAATTGTTTTTGCATTCAGATCTATGCATATGGTTTCCTACGTTGAATTAAAATAATTAAGATTAGAAGCATATATGGAATTCTTATTAGTTCTGATATTCAACTGAGTTATTTAGCACATTTTATAAGCTCATAACAGCAACTTGACAATTTCTTGAATTGCGTCATACCAGTAGTTTGTGAAGATTTTCCTTGAAGCTCATATTGTATTATTTTAAATTCGCGGTTCGTGAACTTTATGATCCACGTGTATTTTTTAAAGAAAATAAATATTTCAAAATGATATATGCTTCTTAGTTTTCTGTTTTTAAATAAATGTACTGGAAGATATGGATAGAATTTCAGGAAGGTAAAAGAAAGATCCTCCTGATACAAATACGAATTCAAGTGATTAATTATAGTTATAATTAAATCTAAGTTTTTCATTCAACAGCAGAATTATCAACTATAAAATAAATGTCTTCATTATTATTTATTTTGTTTCAAGGTAAGCTTTTTCCGTTTAATATGATTTTTAAGTTAAACAGGACTGTTATTTAACTTACACTTAGTTTACGTTAATTTATTTCCAAACCATGTTACTTCATAGTAGTCGGACACTCTTTTGCGGTAATTTAATTTTTAAATTATGCTAAAAGTCTTTATCATACTTAGTTGAACTTCTGAGAACGTTGTTCCCATGAAACCTTGAATGGTTATATGCATTATTTATGAAAAATTACTGATCATAAAATTTCATGGCAGATTTCAAGGATGCCCTAGTACACCTCGCATTAGTTTCGGAGCATCAGCTGTATTCATAATAAAACTTGAGTTTGAAAATATTATGCAGGAAAGTTTTCAGATAATGAGCTAAAAAAATAGTTTGGCGATGAGTTATAATATGAGACACTTTAAAAAGCTTTGTCTTTTAATTGCCTCTGTATAGCAGAGAATTCTCTGATTTTATAATCTTCAATTCCAACATTTTTTTCGAAGAAAAATTTCTCGGTGGTCGAGTAAGTCTTTTTACTTTATTAATCATGAGACAAGCTGCAGAAAGAGATTCATTAGTTTTGTCAACAGTATTGTTGCGCTTTCTACTTCAACATATTCATATGTAAGAAAATAGTTTTTCCCATAATATAATACCTTATATCTTTAAACATATATCTATATTTTAAATATATATATAGTAATATGAATACGTGTTTGTGTGTACCTTTTAAATACATTTTTTGCTCATATATGTGATCGTGTGTCATACATCTAGAAAGAACTGGAATAAACTAACAGAATCGTTTAGGGTGATGCCACTATAGGAGTGTCTTATAGCTCTTATTTGAAAATTCTTTCTTTCGTGACGCCAAAATATATTGACATAGCTCACAGAAATATGATGGATAATCTAGCACCCTCACTATCAACATGCTAACCAATTTCTCTCAAAAGCAGCACTGTAAGATTGGATAATGTCATGCACGACTTCTCATTTCTTCCTCTCATAGAAGAATTTCTTTGTTGTGCTCTCTTCGAAGACCAGAATAAAAGTGCTGCTCCAAGAAAGTGTTGATATTCTTCTTCGTTGTCTCTTAGTGCGAAGGTATTGCATGATCTTGTTCGTGATTCCTTGATAGCGATAATCTTCTCAAGGAACTCTTCCTTTACTTCATTAACTTTTATTACTTGTAATGTTCTAAATGCATACTGAGTGCCAGCGCCGTACCTGAACTCAGTTTCGCGATGACAATACAGTTCTTAACAAGTACAAAACTGGTTTTTGCTATGTTCCTATTCCTGTTTTTGTTGCTATCCAACATCGATGCACCTACATTCACAAAAGTCAACATACAATCATCAAAACAGCTTTATTTACGTTTATACTGATATTTTAAAATGTAAATAAATAAGTAAATGTATCGTAATGAACTTCTGAGACATAAATTTATGTCTAATCAAAAAAAATAAACCAGAGTTCGTCGAATTTCAATAAATTATAGCAAAAATCGACACTTTGCATGTAACAAAAGTCCAAATACAGACAGAATACTTCATTTACTATGGTCAAATGATGGGTCCACCTTTTGCATTTATCGCTGCCCGTAATCTGTCTGGCATCGACAAAACCAGATTTTCTGCCCTATCCGGTGTAATTTCAGATATGCTCCTTCGATTGCTGCCTTCAGAGTGTCTTTGCTTGTAATAGCACACTGGCAGATTCGCTGATCAAGTTCATCCCATATTTGATCTATGGGGTTTAAGTCTCGCGATTAGGATGGAGAATGCAATTGAATAAGTACTTTATCCAGAAGCCATTCGCTAACAATCTTAGCAGTATGCTTTGGGTCATTTTCTTGCCGAAAGACCCAGCCGCTTCCTAGTCCCGGTTTTTTCAACAGATGATTGCAGATTACTTTGAAATAGTTTCAGATAACAAATCGATCCAGTGCAATCTGGGAAAACTAATTTACTTATTCCAGCCGCTGTCATTGAGCCCCAAAACAATTACACTCCCTCTACCATGTTTAACGGTTGATATCACAATTTCCGGTTTCATTTCTTCACTTTTCCGTCTCCAAATCTTTCCATGACCATTGTTTCCGAAAACATTGAACTTAATTTAAACAATAAATAGCACTGTTTTCCAAAATTCTTGATTAATCAACTAAATTTTGCAAATAAATACTTAAACAAAAATCAAAATTTTTGTTTGGGTATTTATTAGAAAGCATATCGATTTCATTCCATGCATGTGACATGCATGCGATTGGAAGACATCTCTTTTTATGATTTTTCTGTTTGCCAAAAATAATTCAAAGTATCGTAGTCTTCTTTTCGACGTGCGCTGGAAACAGCAACGTATATCTTAAATTAACAAGCAGACTATATTTTAACTATTTTACACTCAATCGTTTAATTAATTCAATTAATACCTAATTTAATAAAGGTACTATAAGCCATAAAAATATACTACTGTGCTTCTATAAAAATATACTACTGATTTGAGGTGTAGAAATAAGTTGGAAATAAGTTCTAGAAATTTCGAGAAGCAGAAATTACTAGAATCTCTCCCGACCGATTTAAAAGCTATAAAAAGCCAGACAAAGAACATCTCATCTTAGTTGTTTAGTTAGCTGCTGTTGTTATTGTTGATCGGATTAGCTTTCTCTGTGCTGTGCTTGGCGTTCTATTTAACGTTTTTAGTAGTTTAATGTATAATTACTGAATATTACTACGTGATATTGTGAACACTTGTACAAATATTTCTGAGAAAAATTCCAGGGTTCTGTAACATTTCTTTTGATAAGAATAAATTTTATTAATCTTTCATCGGACTTGTGCATTCAATCTTTTACGAACCCGTAAGCACGCAACAATATGTAAATGAGTATAATTTGATTCGTTTTGCAGAAAAATTTCAATAATCAATTTTAATCGCCTCAACAATTTCCTCGTAAACTTGTGGTTTACATATATTTACAGACTTACGAACTAATTTTATGGCTTAAATGTTTGTCATTCATCATTTAATCATCTTAAGACGAAATGTTCCTTGTCCATGATGTGTACTAAGTATTTTTGCGCAGTAATTGGAATTTCATTTCTGTAAGCTATACACCAGACAACCTTTTACTGCAGAGGTACAAAAAATACCATTCTGAAAGAAACTTAACGATAGTGCTCCTAGTGAGTAAATTTAAGAACTTTAGGATTGTCACCATTTATTTGTAAAGAAATTCTTCATCAGAAACCCCTAATCTGTAATTCTTTTCAAAAGATAACTTTGTACGCTAAATTGTTTTTTAAAGACCATAATGAATTCGATGCTAAAGAAAATGCAGAATCATTAAGTCATTAGGTTTTTTTCTTTTTTTTCCATGCAGGAGACATAAAAAAAAGAGCAGTGCCTTTGCCTCGACCTCTCGAATACGAGCCAAGTGTGCTACCGTTACACCACGAAGGCATGCGAAAAGGAAGGAGAAAATACCTTATAAGATATATGACTGATGATACGACATAAGTAATATATAAAACATTCTAAATTAAACAGATATCTGTGTTTTCGTAATATTTGGATCTGAAAGTAAGAAAAAGATCAGGAAGATTACATTGGCCGTCTGCTTTAACTCATAAATCTTCGACGAAATTATCCGCTGTAACTGTTTTTAATTTATATATACTTTATGCACAATAAACCACTTCGAAATGGTGACTAATGTTATTCAAAATTTTTATTTTTAATTAAAATATTTTCATCAAAGGGCTAATTATGTTTCTTCTTAGTTTGCATAAAGTTTAAGACTATCGTGTTACACATTATGCATAAAAATTTATTTCAACTTTTTTATACATAATCAGAAAATACCATCAAATTGTATACTATAGATAATTTATTTTATGTATTCAAATTATCAGAGATGTGTTTGAAACAAAATAATAATAACGATCTGAGGAGTTGTTTTGACATAAAAAATGCACTCTTTATTGTTATTTGATATTTGAGTTCTTTATCAAATCAAAATTTATTCATTTTAACCAGTTAACAAAATTTCTCATTTCGCTAGCTTTTCAAAACGGATTAATTCCGATTTGACGGTGCTAGTTTTAATTAATGTCACCATATTGTCAAATCACAGCGTATATGAAAAGACTTTTTATTTTTTACTTACTAATCCTTGACATAAACTACGTGTTCTTCTAATTTAATTAAATTCGAAATTTTCAGCATTTGGTAAATTTTGGTTAAACTATACTTTTATTTAAAAATTATATGCATTGATGTCTCTAATTACTTGATGCTGTTTATTATACCTGAATAAATTGAGGTGGGTGGGTTGTATTATAATAATGAAGGTGGTAAAACAGCACAAATACAAATGATTTTGAACTAAGCAACGAAAATTAAGAAAATGTCACTCTTTTAAGATAACAGTTAAGTATTTAGTAAAGTCTACTCTCTTTTACTAAATACTGAATCAAGCACAACTCATAATTTAATATTGCACAAAATATGAAGTATCATGAAAATAATTTGAATTTATAAATTTATTACCGCATATGTGAATAATTTTCTTCATTTTTATTCCTTATTCTCTTCCTGAATATTCCCCCTCGAGTAAATTACATTTTCCGTTCTTAATATAACTGTAAGCCATAACAATGCAATCTTTTCTAAGAATGCCTAGAGATGACGCTGTATTTAACGACATTCAGGTGATTAGCTGATTCATTATGAAAATCAAATTTCAGCTTACCAAGCTTGACTCATCAGGAGAAGATAGAGAGTGTAGAAGAACATTCACTTGAATTTTTGTGAGATCTAGAAAGAAAGGTCACTTTCAGATGAATGTAAAGCATTTTGTATCTCTTGCAATTAAATTTTTAATACATAGTATGGCTTTTTGGGAGGGGCATAACATGAAATAACCCTTTTACAAGCCTTTTTCTTAAAAAACTCTGTATACATAATTAAGTTCTCGCATAAACAGCTTTTGCCTCAAAGATATCTGAAGTCTAGATAGAAAACTTGAAATATATGAAAATTTTTTCCCAAGCATATAACTCTTGCTCATTAAGTTTTTCCGACAAAATATCTACGTGTTTGACTTATCTCATTTGTGTGACAGTAACGTCAGAAAAGCCCACAAAATACATAGCGGCAAGGAGAGCAAGATTAGGCCTGTCGGTGGCAAGAGCCTTGAGCTCCATACAAATGACAGTGTGACTGCTCAGTTCCTCCCCAAATTTTGATGGCGAGCACGCCGGAAGGACGGTTTCGAAGGTCTCCCACCTCTCTTTCCTTATCATCATCTCTGGAGATTTCGTCTTGCCGTATATTTAGAGTGACCCCATGCCGTACAGACACTATACATTTATAAACATTTCCGTGCCTTTTCCGAGATTCGAACCCTGTCACTTCGGTACGGCAGTCAGCGTCGCTACCCACTATCCCGATTGGGCAACCAAATTATGTAATGCTGAATACCAACAGAACTGATTTTTATAAAATGTTGAGACAAAATGCTTTTTATTTACCTCTCTAAACAAAGTACACATTTAAAAACTAGGAATTACTTCGGATTTTAAAATTTTCCTCTTCAGATATACTAAATGAAAAATTAACACTTTTACCCGTTACACTTAATATTATGCTTCTATCATATTGTTACCAGTTTTATACATATTATGGAAAAAATTTTAGTTAAATTATATGTAAAATTGTAGTATCTTTTGCGTAATGTAACACGAAATGCCTCAAGAGACGAAGCTCTGCAGGAAAAATAAGATTTCACGGCCAAGTCTACTTAACACCGAGACGAAAGGCCATCTGGCTAAATTAGCGAGATATTGCCAAGTTGGCGATGATTCTGGTAACTAAGTTTTGCTGCCAGATTCGGCGAAATTTTACCAAAAGTCGCCTAACTTGTCGACCATTCGCCTACATTTTGTTCTGGTCCCTGTATAACAGCAATTGATTATGTAATCGGATAACTATAATTGATCCCTATGTGTAACTATAACCGTATCCGGCCCTCATGTGTAACTTTAAAGGTGTATGCCTTCCAGTATTTTCGATATATGGAACGTACTTGATATTTCTCTGCGGCTATATGAGACCGGGCAGAGCATTAGTTTCTCTGTTGTTTAGTTCAGCGTGAATTCGGAGTATTGAGACATCTACATGTTAGCTTTGTTCTTTAGATGCGCTTTGCATTGCACTGTGCTTAACATTCTTAGTAATTTGAAGTGGTAACTACAGATTGTGCTCTGTCATACTGAGAAGAGCTCTACGAGTATTTTTGTGGAAAGTTACAGAACTGCAAAGTGTTTCTTTTGGTAAAATAAATTGTCAAGCTATTATCGGTTCTGTGTGCATTCAATCCGTCACTAGCCGGTACGCAGGTAACAATATTTCAAAAAGGTTGAAGTATGCTGGAAGGATAGTGTCATGCGGATTGTACAAAAGAATTGACCTTATACCTATCTCATTTTATTGTGACTTTTCTATTCTTTGCTATTTATAATTTTTAGAGAAATTCCATTCTGTTATGCTCATATTTTAGAGATATATTTTTCTATTCTATCTACTTTCACTTACGGTGCTTATTAATACATTTCATTCTTAGTGATTTAAGAGCATTAATAATACTAACTATAATTTTGTGCATCAGGAATACATCTTAAAACTCAATTCGTGAAATCGTTACACCATTTTGTTTCTTAGATAAATCAGCAGCTGTGTTTTTCCTTTCATTAAAACACTTATGTTTTATTATTCATGCTTTCTCTCATGCACATTATTTAACATATATATTCAAAGAAATTTCGCAACGCACATTATCGAGAAAAACCCAATTAGGAAGTTTTTATAACTGGTAACGACTAGTGAATTGTTGCTATGAAAAAATTAACAATGATGCCACTTCAGATACAATTATATTTTTATGAATCGGTTACTTGTAATTAGTTAACTTTAAATATTTCAGTGTACTATCAGTAGAAATAATTATTTCAAAAATCTGTATATCCGATTGTCAGTGCAATTATAATTAGCATATTTGCATAGTTAACTAAACTCTGCAAACATGCTAATTTTAATTTTTGTGTAAAGCTTTGTGTCGCGCTCGTTACTCAGTAATTATCCGTAAATAGTCCATGTTGAAATAGAAACCATTATGGCTTTTTCATGAAAATTAAAACCTTTTCTACAGCTCTAATCTTACTGCTCTCTCACCTTACTGTAAACAGGTTCATCTTACTTTAAATACATTGTAAATATCCTATTGATAATGTAAATTATATATTTGTGCTTTGTACTTTGAAAGCTTTGAGATATATTTTAATGTGCTGTTATACATAAATCTTCTATTATACCTATAAGCTGTATAATAGTACTGACAGCGTGAATTCATGATGTGATGCGAATTAATTAATATTTATAGAGAAATATTAACGTAAGATATACAATTAAAAATTATTAATGTTAATGCACTTTAATATGTTAGAAAATGTACTTTTTCTACATTTAAAATTTCATCAAATGTTTCATTTTCAGTTTTAAATAGTGTTACATTGATTAACCTGATAAAATAATGAAATACCATTTAAGTTTCTAATTCGTTATTTTAATCAAGTATCTTTCTAAGTAAGTATATTAAGTATCTTTCTTTTCAATTCTCATTTCATTTCCTTGGCAGGATGCAACTTTCCAGCAAGCGCGGTATGCAAATTAGGTAGAAGAAAGGTACTATTTAAAGGAAGGTTATGGAAGGTGAATTCAGAGCGTGTTCTGCCTGCTTGAAGACCACGTTGCTAACTTTGATTTTCTAGACATTAGAATTTTGTGGCATTGAGTTAGTTATTCTTGCCATTAGGCTTGTTTGCGCCGATTTCCGAGTCAGAGCCAGCTTGCGCGATTGTTAACCTGTGAAGCCGTTAGGCTAAATTCATTTAATTTTAAGTTATCCATCACCTTTTGGGTTAATACAAAAGTGTTGGCTTTTATAAGCACAAGTTGGTGCCGACTATTAACTTTGAGTTAATATAATGTTCTATACACTATGCTCCTGACTCTGTAGTATTTTTACTTGATGTACTTGATGATAATTCACGAAACAGTCTTCAACGTCGATTACATCTTATGATAGCTAAGAATGCACGACGTTATAAAACAGACGTCTATCTTGCAAAATCTCTGTTCAGTATTTATGTTCCAAATTTCCGGAGTACCTGTGCCTTCATCGACCACATCCTAAAATTAAACAAAATTTACGTGGACGGAATTCTACGAATGAATTGAAGATATAAATAATTCACAAACTGCCATATCGTCGATATTTACTCATTGTATCGATTAATTTTAATGTTAAACAAATTTCAAAAATGCATAGAAACTTCATTGTGCTTAAAACTTAAACATTTAAATTTCCACGTAAAATTTGTAGTATACGTATTTTCCATACACATATCCAAATACAAAATCTGCTTAATAATAAATTAAACTAAAATCAACTATATAAAGGTATAAAGTCAACTTGCAAGCTATTCGTAAACCAAATCTATGCATATGGGATATAAGCGGATTTACCGAACGAAATTTCAAAAGGTAAAATCAGGTGGGGTTTATAAAAATGTGCCTAACAAAGATCTATTAAAATATACATCCTTTGGTTAAAATTCGGCAGTGTAGAATTAGATTTTTAATAAGAACACTTCGACTCTGCCGAATGGGGTATTCTATGTTACGTGCTTTGAAAACACCAGAGATTCATGAAGATAATAATATTTCGTGCAATTAAATTATAAGAAAGAAATTTTGTCTATGCAGCTAATGTAGTTGCTTATAGCAGCCATGCATCAGCTATATACCTCTCCTCAAGGCCCACCACTGGCCGAGCGGTAAAATCGCTAAACACTGATAGTTCAATCCTGGATTCGAATCCCGGCGAACGGGCTGACTGTATGGACGTTTTCGGGGTTTTCCCCATGTGTAACGTATAGACGAGTCAGTTTTCCTTAGAAAGCCTCCACGAAGGCATTCCTCCCCTTAGGCAGAGATATTATGCCATAAAGAAAAGAATGTAATCCGTGCTCGGATTGCTCATAAAGTGATTGTCTGAAAGAATTGGCCGCCTTATTATGTAGACGTTCTCAGCACCAGCTACAAGACGTTTCCTTGGGAAAACATACAGAAATTCTAATAATCCTTTCAAATAAGTCTGAATGGTACAATATGTTAATTACTTTGAAATTCTCGTGAAAGAAATGCTTTTTTAAAATATCCTTACAGTTTTAAAGTCCCTTTTTAGACATTAATATGAAATATTCGTAAACTTAACTATTCCATCTTCTTAAGAAACTAGCTGCTTTCAAATAAAACCAATTTTTTAAATTTACTTTGAGTTCCAGATACATAAAAAAATTTAAACAATGAGCTAATGTCATCCTCAACTGTTTAAAAAAAAAATCTGAAACGAAGTTAAATTAGTAATTTTTATAGGTTTTTCCAGCCAATCATTTAAATTAGAAATACGAATTTATCAAATTAGAAATACGAATGCAGTAGGATCAGCGGGTAATGGCGAACATTGTATAACACCAGCTTCGTGTAACATTCATAAATACTGTCAACTGTAATTTGTAAATAAGGCACGGTTAAGAAATTACCAATATTTAATAAAATATACTGTAAGCAAACTGCATTACATACTACAGTACTAAGTAAAATAATGCAAAACATTCTGTACACTACAGTATACTCAGTCGCACGTATGAAAACAAACGCAGGGATAAATTCATCAGAAACTCACAGGAACTCAGCTCTAGTATATCTTAGATTTGGCAAAAATTCTCATTTCGTCTGCAAAGGCCCTTCTGTTTGCTAGCCGGATATGCTTCCAACTGCACCACGGTGGCCCGCGGTTGGGAGTGACTAATGTTTGCACGTGCAGGAGAGAGTACTGTATTGTAAGGAGAGATTGCCTTACAAGATGTGAATAGTTGAATTTGCCACGGTGCACTAAAAACCCGTTTATACTGCCGAATACCTGAGAGTATGAAAAGCAAGAAATATCTGATAATTACCAAACGTAAGCCGAGCACTCGTATTTCAAAGTGAATATGATTAGCTGTCGTAACACAGATAAAATAATTTTAAATGCACGAAGCATTAAGTTTAGCCAGACAGAAATTTGAAATATTGAATCTTCTTTGAATGTTGTTTACTACGTCTGAAATATGTGATTATGAATTGCTGCAAGTAAGAATTTAAGAAAAGTTTTTGTATCATATTTTAGTGATTAAGATACAGTCACGAAGCTTAATATTTATGCACTTGCATGGTTCTGTTTCTATAGTAAATTTCTTCACATAACTCTTTTCTCAATATTTGAACGAAATATATACTCCATAGTTTTAATAAAACAGAAATGGGTTTCAAAATATTCACTTTTCTTTTAACCTTGGTATAATGCCTTACTATCGATAAACTATTACCTTATACTCGCATTATTTTGTTTAATTTGTATGATATTGTAGTAATTTACCTAAATGTTTGTTTATTTCATTGTATTTTGGATCTTACGCATTTTTACATTTTTATACTATTCAGTATTGTTTTCATTTATTTGTTTAAGTAGCCAATTCTATACAATAAGTTTATTTCAGATATCGTGATTCTAAATCAATCAAAATTTGAATTGTACAGATATTTCAGTTAGAACATGAGATGTAGGCGTAAACATTCCTGATGTCCCTTGGTGACAGTTTTTGTGTCCAAGATATACTTCGTGCCAACTTAGCGACATTCTGCAAATGTCAGCAATTTTTTAGCTTTGACATGACTTTTCTCGAAGCTTCCAGAAGTATTTTTCAGCCGTATAAATACGGCTGCGTTTCAATTTTTGGTCCAGTTTGCTGAATAGTTTACTTCAAAGTCATACGATTGGAAGGTTCTCTTTATTAATTACTGCTTTAGATGTTGCTCTATGAGTAATTTTGGAGACTTGCTTTATTCTTTGTGTATTTAAGAGAATTTGCCTCATCTTTGTTGTTCTCGAGTACTTAAAGCTATCACCTTACTGCGCTACTGTGATTTATTTCAATAAAGCGTCAATTTCTTACTGTTCATCTGGTGTGAAGTTATCAGAGACATACCTAAGAACCTGCAACACCCAAACTATAACTACTTTAATTTCCTTACTTATTTATTTATGAGTATTGCAATTCGTTATTATTCATTTATTTAATATCAAAACATTTTGTAATTTAAATCGTTCATTACTTATTGATTAATTTATTATTAATAGAGTTATTTTTACATCTCCTATCAGTCTTCTACAAGGCTCCAACTTCTTTTCATAGAAATTAAGCTCCGAATAAGGTAAAATAAAGATTTTTAACGAAACGTATTAATTAGGAACATTATTCTATGTAATAAGAAGGTATTGTTCCGCTTGAATATCTCAGCATTTATCACAGTATTATAAGGCTCTGAATTTTCATGCGCTTTACATAAGTTAATTGCAAAATCAAGTAATAATCATTGTATTCTGTAACTTACTCTGTGGCCTAATTCTTTTGTCATATTCACTGCGAAGCAGCAATGCATCCAAAATTTCTTTATCACTTTCATTTGAGAACCTAAAAAGAAGAAGCGCGGATAAAGTACTTACACAATAAATATGATACCTGACTGGGAAAATACTAAAGGATACTGAAACAGTTAATAACAGACGGCGTATTTATGCAGCTGTACACTGTACAACAATAAAATATTTTACTGTACAATCAAACCCTTACTGAAACCTTAACTAAGTATATTTCTTAAAGTTTTATTCATTTAGCTGTTACTGTTTTGTTTGCAAATCTTTCCATGACTAATTATAAGATCTTCATAGTATATAATAATAATAACTAGAGATAAAGGGATTTGCATTTTGTATGTTACTTTAGAACACCACCAGTTTCAGGGAAGAAAGGCTCCGAAAATAAAATTACAATTCCGATCTCAGAATTTATGGCAGCAAAAATAAATATTGTGGAAAGGTAATTGAAATGGATCTCACTGGAAAACGTGACTACTATGTTTTGTCGTAAATGTCACAGAAAATGGAATGGCTCAAATTAATTTCCTTTAACATAAAGCACTTAATGCGCTTCCTATACCCGATAGCTCTTAGCTGGTATACTTTCGCCTGAAACAGTAAAATCATTCGACTAATGGCAGTTAAATTTATTGCATGGATGTTACGGCTGTACCACTTTCCAATAAGAAAATTTCATACTTCAAAATTATGTAATTGTATTAGCTACTACTTTTGCAACTGTTTTGTTATTCTGACGAAAAAATGTATTATAAAATATTTTTTAAAGTTTAAGCATATGAGGTATAGAAAGAAAACATTTGAAGAAAATTGGAGAAAGAAAGAACATTGGAAGAAAATAAGAAATACCATACATTTTAAACATGTGGAGTATTTCTTATTTTCTTCCAACGTTTTATCTTAGAAACCCACGAACACTAACAAGCGAATAATCGCTTAAGTATGTGAATAAACACGTAAGACTTAAGAAGAGTGAACTACTCTTTATTTCTCAGAATAAATACAATCAACTCCTACTTGCAGTAAACACAAAGCCTCCACTTGGGCTTGAACTTAAATAATTATGAAACTAAACTAAAATAAGCTTAACTAAAGCTATCTGAAAGATATAGCCGAAGCTATCAAAATTCTAAGTAGTTGGCCCCTAAATATTAATTAAATCGGCGAAGCCAAGCAAGGGTCTAAAATATGGCCGAGCGTAATAGCTCAGAGAGAACGTAACCAAAAGGCAAACGCGCGCTAGTCAGGAAAATCAGACTCCCTTTCTAGAAGGCGGTGAAGCATCGACTTAAATAGTACTCTTACTCATCTGCGTTAACAGCGTTTCTAACATTCTGACAGGAAATTGTAAGCTGAAATTAATATAGATAGGACAGTTGCATAACTTAACTCTTAATAAAATTAGGATAAACCTTACAAACATTTAAATTTGTATTTGCGAGATATCAGTATAAATTTCCCTTCATAAATATTGATAAGAAATATCTGTAAGTTTGTTTATTTTTAAAAAATAGATGTATGGGAACTATGTATGCAATAAATTCTTTTGCTATCATTTGACTGTTTCTACTATTTACATAGACGTTTCAATGAAAGGCTGCCTAGAATTTAAACTATACACTAAGTGCTTTCAGTAGGATTTTCAGTTTAGGCAGCCCACAGTGTTTAAAGCATACTCACCTCTGCAATAAGAAGACGCGTGATAGATGAATCTCGCAATATAGACGCCTTTTCATCACAGACAAATAACAGTTTGAAGCATGTGTTATTTCAGAAATAAATCGATAATTGGGTTTTATTCACCCCACTGTATTAAGAATACGCTAAGAGTACCTGAATAGCGGAAAAAGAGAGCAATCAAAAAAACTGCAAAGGACAAGCAGCACCCCTGAATAATCATGATGTTCGAAAACTCAGCTATACAGTTCATTGCCAGTGATACCAAACATTAGTTCTCATAACTAACCCAACTGAATGGGGAATCCAGCAGGATCGTCAGTAGACGGACTTTGCAGCGCTCGCTTCAGCTTATGAGCTTCAGAAGACAGAAGTACTGCTTTTTACTGCAATCACCACGCTATGCATCTTGCATAACATACAGAACACCATGACTAGACCCCTGACGATTGGACGTATCCTGATGTGATAAGTCTGGACTCCAACTGCATCATGTTGATGATAGGCTAAGAACATGGCGCCAAATCCGTAAAGCCATGTATCTAGCATGCGACCTATGATACTTCTATCTTCTACCAAACCTATGATATTTCTACCAAGCATCCTCACTACGTCTAAGTACGTTGATCTTCTAGGCGGTCACTTACGTCCTGCCATGTTTTCCTGCCATGCGGATTTGAACAGAATGTGCCAACAGAAAATCTACTACTATCCCAGATCCCGGTTGACTAATACTTCTCTCAATGAATATACCACTGAGCTCTTCGTGCCGAAATGACCACCCAGATGACCAGACTTGAATCACAATGAACACCTTTGGAGTAATCTGGATAAAGGTTTTCAAGCATGTATCCCTCCACAAGCGTCTTTAACTTATGTGCATGGAATTCTATACAACCTGTGCCTTCTGTGGCAGCCGTTATCAAGGCCAGAGCAGCAGCATCTCATTATTAATCATTCTTTATAAATAAGGCAATTCAGTGTATTAATTGAACTAAAGAAATCACGAGACATTTTGCAAGCTAATTTTTTTAAAGTTGACTGAGAAAGATAAAATGCAACCTAAAAAGTGAAACATTTGCAGATGAGATATTTTCCTAAATTATAGAAAGTATGTGGCATTGCAAGAAAGTAAGTAAAGTATTGGTGAAATATCAATTTAATATATCAAAACACATTTAGAAGCTTGTATGGTCATTTTCAATAGTTTAAAGATATAACTAAATAGGCAGATTTTAAGGTCAGAAGGAAGCATTTTATTATTTAAATTTCCAACTAGACTAAAGAAAAATTTCGAGAGTGTGTTAAATGATTTTCTGTAGCTGTATCACATATGTAGCTTAAAATTTCTAGAGTTGATTCTGGTCTTCGTGTACATTCTCTCTTTTCTTCACTTTGACTTTAGCTAATATAAATATGATATTAGTGATGATGTGAAAACACATTTATAAAAGCCGCATTTCAAATGTTCCCTGGAAACAGACTAGGAAAAGTGAGTGTTTCTTCAAGCGAAACGAGTTCCGGCAACTAATGGTTTCATTCACCACTCTAGCCTTCCAGATCAGTGCTTAATGGACGATAACAAGCCATCTTAAAAAGACATTTTCGGAGTTCTTATTCATAGTAAAATACCGCCGTTTTTAGGGATGACAGTTTTTTCATTTATTTTCGGATACAACAGGTTCATTTCTTTTTCATACATTCTGTCTTCGCACTATTTCATGTTTCTTCGGAAAAACAAAACGAGGGGAAAAACTTAAACACTGTGAAGAGTACACAAATTTCCTTTTTCCTTTTTTATAAGAAGGCAGAGATACTTAAAGTGTTGTCCCAAAGTTAACTGATTGGTCTAATAACAAAAGTAAGTTAGATGAAACATATTTCAATAAAATATTTAACAGCATACATTCAGAAAGAAATGTGATGAATGATTTTGTGTGATTTTCGCAAATGATCTATCATGGCATTCTGCCTTCCCGTTGGATGCTCAGAGAGGGAGTATCCTCTGTATTGTACTACCTTTGGCATTAGCACCGACTGAGTGCTCACTGACACATCAGCTTGTTTTAAATGCATAATTTTACCAGCAGGTATTCCTAATAGTTTATTGTGTAATGACTAAATGAAATCCTGCATTCTTTTTCCAACTCAATAATAAGGAAGCTTTCAAACTCGCTCTTCAGCTCAAGTGAACAAAACAAGCTTAAGGTCCTTTTACAAACCACAGGAGGTCACACAACCATAATCTATTGTTATAATTACCCTTAGCTTCGAGCTTTACCCTTGATCACAGTGGCCCTTGACTTCAGTGAGCATTTTCCTTAACGCTGTGGCATGCTACTTAGGTTCTGAGTTTCAGAACTTTTGATTATTTGCATAGTCAGACCGAAATGTTATGCGCGCTAATTTTCATTCAGCGTGGACTATTTTTCGTGGACTATTTTTAAACACCTCAAAGAAACATGTTTTAGTTTTCACAACCAGAATCCGGAGTCACGGCAAAATTAAAGTCTTGCAATTTCACTTGTAGAAAATATTTGTTGCAACCATCGAGCGCAGGTCAGTCAATTAACTGCATACCTATGTCTTGTATAATAAAGCCTATAAAATAAGTTTCTATGGGTGGATTTTTTGATTGAATAACATCATAGGAAGCTATTTTTTTCTAACATTTGACAGCGCCGTTTTAAATATATGATTTTATGCCCTGCACCTTGAATTTCTCGAGATTAATTTTTAAGTTAGAGAAAGCTAATTCAGATATATAAATTCACGCGGAACTAAATAAATCGCAATAACAAGGCAACTAACTAAATAACTGAGCTGAGATGTCTCTCTCCGACTTTTTTCAGTTTTCAACCGGCTGCACGAGCATTTTCTGCCTCTTGAGATTTCTGCAAACTAATAAGAGGATGGAATTATGGTTACAGTTAACATAATGGTCAATTACATTTATTCAGTTTCAATAGAAATTACTGAGACATCCGTTTATTCAATCTTAATTGCACATGCTCCTCCTGTATTTTTACTTTTCGGGAACAGCTTTCTCTTAAAATTTGTCTCGCGCTGCATTGCACAAGGAAATACAACAATTTTAATTATAATTCTTTCAAAAATATCCAACCAAATACAAAATTCGTAACAATATTTTTAAAATTTTAGGAATTCATAATAATAAACTATTCTTTGATGTGTTATAGTGCAATCTGAAATTTTCGGATTGTAATTTCTGCTATTGCTGTTGCTACTGAAATATGAATTTGAAATTAATAGCACTTAATTATCATTTTTTTAATATTGTTACGAATTGCCCAGCTGAGGTAAGATAGCTTCCCCACAAAGCGGGGTTAGGGTTGCCTGTAAGTGACAAGGAAAGGCAGGGTTGTCAGATTTGGCGCCAAATCGCCATTTTTCGACAAAATCGGCGACATGTCACAGACGGAGCAAGAACATTCTAGAACGAATTCTTACCAGTTTTTCCCTGAATGTTCTCGAAGATAGGTCAAAAGCTGTAAATACTCTGCTTGTACACGGAGTAGCAGTGTATCGTGAGAGTATCTTGAGTTCAGTAGTAATATCCTGAGTTCAGAGGTTAGCTTGAGAACGACGGAACAGAGTCAGAAGCTGTACTTTAGTGCTTTGCCGTGAAGCTATCGTTACCGTTACAGCCTGATAGCCTCACGGCTGTGTTGCTGATTGTTTCAGCCTGTTTATCGTAGTTTTCAATGGCTGTAAACGTGTCTTAGGAACTTTTCTGTGATTTTGATTCTTCATCAAGTGTTGTCATCAATCACTCCAAATCCACGAACCCGTAGAATGCAACAATATTTTAAAGATAGCACTATCCAACATTACAGCGCCTGAACAAAAAATGAGAAGGGAATAATTTTAAATTGAATGTCCAGATGATGAAACTACTCAAAGTGGCTATTTAATTACATATTTAAACTTTATAATTTTTACTATTTGAATTACATGTATATTTTATCCATTCAAAGTATGACAGCTTTTATGTGTTCCAGCAAATAATAAGCTAGCTTCGTTAATTTAAATGTAAACCGATGTTAAATTAACACATGTAACTATTAACTATTTATTCACAATAGTTTATGATACTTAATAATGAACTAGCTGAACAAGCTGAACAATTTCATTAAATAATCATTTACTAGCGAAAATTTTGTTCTGTAATAGTTTACCTGACCTAATGATATTAGTTTAGATTTTCAGATGGAAACTGATGGGCAAATAAATATAGACAGTTTTTCGTTTTGTATTACGCATATAAAACCTAGTTATAATAGGATATTTTAATATTACATCTAAACTATCGTCACCTTTATTTATTAACATTTGCTTAAAGCCCTAATTTCCTTGCCTTTATTTTTGTTTTATTGCTATCATTGCTAGCGAAAATCACTAAATTTTTGTGTTAAATGGTATCGCTTGATATATTTCTTGATATATATCGCTTAAAGATATATCGCTTGACAAAATTAGTCTAAAAAGCCTCAACTAACCAGCGATATGTATGCGTGAATTATCTTCATTAAAATAATATCAAATTCAAAATAATCTCAGACTAGAGATTAAGATACTGGTTACTATTTGCAAGATATACAAAGTGGAATGCGTGTGTGACCTTACTTAGGGTACGTGTCAAAAATTATATCAGCATCCATACTTTAAATTCTCATGGAATATTTATTTAGAATTAAATTTATTAGGGAATTAAATGCAAAATCTTTGATCAGGAAATAAAGAAGAATCATGTATTTAAGTAAATGTTCTCTTGTTAATTGCCAATTATTTTATTCTGCGTAATGGCTGCGGAAGGATGCAAATTCATCAAATGAATGCTCGAATTCTTTTGTTGCGCAATTAACATTTGTGTCACTTTCAAGTTTTTATGTATTTATTTATTACTTTATTTTTAATTTAAATCTTTTCCTTTGCCTCATTTTGCCACGCGGTTCCCTCATCGCATAATTTACGGGCATTTAATTGGCAATCAGTTCTACTGTAATGTTAGAGGAATAGTGCGTAGCTGGGGTGTGTGAGAGCTTTGGCGGCAATCTGCCTGTTTGCCCGCCTGCCGTAGAAATTTCTCTCCTCGAGAGCGACAGCTGCCTACATCAGAATGAAATGCGTATAGACTTGATCTAGTAAGTTACAATTTTGAGTCACTGCTAGCGGTAATAGGCGAATCTTATAGCTACGGATTGCAATACCGGTATAATGGATACCGAATACCGGTATTTTGAGCCATTTGTACAATTTTTTAATACCGGTATTCACAAGTTTAAATGCCGTTTTTTCGGTATTTACTAGAAATTGTTTGACTTGTCTCCACTATATGTTCAGGGGTCGCCAGCATAGCAAAATAGTACACGTTTTCATTTTTATGTCTCCCTAAAGGGCGAAATGAATTAGATTGTGAATATAGTACAGTCTAGAGAAGTGATACAATGTGCGAATCATCCAAGGAGGCGGGCCAAAACTATCCTGTCCTATCACAGCTCAGAGCGATACTGCATACGCGCAGGATTCGTGGTCTGATATTCGTATCTGTGAAAACAAGGTTGTAGTTGGGAAGAAAGGGCGTAATATTTCGAAAAATTTCGATATTTTTTAAGTTGGTGAGTTTGTTATTCATATTGTATTTGCATATCATACTTCAGGATTCAAAATATTTTTCAGATTTATTACATACTCATAATTAATAAACCCATAATAATGAATAAGAACAACTTTAAAGATCATAAAAAATCTGTTTATAATACTTCGGTTTGTTTTAATTATTTATATGATGAAAAGAATAGGGTGGCACAATGTAAAAAATGTTCAAGAGTTATTAAGGTGAATGGAGGAAGTAGTACAAGCGAACTCCATACACATTTAAAAACGAAACATGATACAAATTTGTTAAAGAGGAAAGAATCTAACTGTGATGAAGATACAAATTTGAGCACAATTTCTAAGCCCAAGCCATTAGGGATATTTTAGATTATTTCGGAAAAAAAAGATAATTTGGATGAAATTATAAGTAAAATGACAGCGTTAGATGGTTTGCCATTTCGAGTGCTTTGCGCTACTGAATTAAGAAAATCGCTTTCCGCCAGAGGTTTTAAAAATCTACCAGCATCGATTAATAGTACAAGAACTATTATAAACTACAGTAACGGTGTTCGCAATTCTTCGAAATACGAGTTAATACAATTAAAAGTAAATGGTGAAAAATTTAGTCTTACATAGGACTTAAACATGTCTCGAAAAATATGCCAGCCGAAAAATGCGTGGATGTGTTTAAATCTGAATTAAGGAAGCATGGATTATCCCTGAAAGAAGATATTTTATCCATAACGACTGATGGAGCAACGGTTATGAAAAAAGTCGGAAAGTTGATTGGTGCAAATCAGCAATTGTGCTATGTGGAATTCAATTAGGAGTAATAGATGTATTATACCAAAAAATAAAGAACAGAAGAACCCAAATACTGCGAATATAGAAACTTCTGATTCCGACTTTGAAGAGAGTGAGAGTGATAGTGACAATGAAGATAATGACAATAAAATTGTTGAAGAAAATAATGCTAATGAGTATGGAATATTAACTCATCAAGGCTTGCTTCCTATAATTAATAAAGTTCGAAAAATTGTTAAGACATTTAAACGTTCCCCTACAAAAAATGCCCTATTACAAAAATATATACTAACTGAAAATAAAATAGAACGTATGTTAATATTAGATTCTAAAACACATTGGAAAAGATTACTCCTAATGATGGAACGATTTTTGAAACTGAAAAATCCAATCCAAAAAGCAATAATCGATTTAAACCTGTAAACTAATTTTTCCGATAGCGAATTCGACTTAATACCCAGAACTGTATCAGTACTTTCAATAAAACTGGCTGTGGAGGCATTATGTCGGAGAGATTCTAATTTATTAACAGCTAATGCAATAATAAATTTCATGTTGCAGTCGCTGAAAGAACAGCACACATCGCTATCTGAAGAATTATATATTACATTGAAAAATCGCACAGAAGAAAGGCATACCGAAATAGAAAATGGCTTACGGTATTTACATAATTATAATGATTTTAAAAATGAAAATGAAAAGAAGAAAACAGACTAATCAAGTTCACAGTAAATTTTCTTAAATTTTTTTACCCATAAACCTATCCACATTCAGAAGAATTCGGTACAGTTATCGAAGACGATGATGACACTAATGTCGATATCGATAATGAAAAGGAATTGTCTCTTGAACAAAAATTAGAATTAGCGGTAACTAAAAAATTTCAACAAACTAAAATACAATACAGAAATGAATTATGTCCAAAACCATCCGACGAGAAATCAATTTATTTGAAGATGAAGGATTTAGAGGTAAATACTTGGAAAAAGTATACGCGCATTGCTAAGAGTACCACTGACTAGCGTAAATGCTGAAACAGCGTTTCCGACAGATGGTAATTTTTGCACAAAATTACGTTCCAGGCTTAATGCCAGTACAATTGATGCATCATGTTTTTTAAGATTACATTTAAAAAATGTATACTAGTACCACAGACTGAATAGTGATATTTGCACATTTTTGTGATTTAAATACATAAAACGTTCCTTGTTTCTTTTTTTTTTGTAATTCTTTATAATTTATAAGTTACAAATGATTTTGGTAATATTTACTCTCTCTAATAAAACTGGTAAATAAAAGAACGAAATACCTGGGTTTTCTTTCTTTTTGTAAAATTCCTACTACCGGTGTTAAAACAGATATTCCGGTACTAAGACCTAAAAAATACCGAATACCTCGCATTGAACTTTTGGTCCGAAATTGCAATCCCTACTTATAGCCTGTGGTTATAATAAATTAGACGTTGTAATTATAAGCTGTTGTAAAGGGAGCTCGGGTTTTTAACTGTGTCTAATGCATTGGAAGTTTTGTATTGTATTATTTTCAGTTTAATTCTCACAAGTGGTGAGATACAATACTTAAAATATACTTGTGTCTGTTAACTCGAGGAAGTTAGCTATTCCAGAGGTGAATACTCACCCACGGAATCCACATAGCACTTAAGCAGACTTGTAAATTGAATTAACTGAATTAAGCCCCATATAGAAATTACATTAATACTTTATCGCTTCCTATCGATTTCTATTCAAAACTCAACAAAAGCGAAGGTTAATAACAATAAAATCTTTAGAACAATAACAATAAAATCTTTATTTTTGCAGTATACTGAAGTTGTAAGTTACAGAAATTTAAGGCCGTGTACGCTCATAAATTAACAGTGCAAGTACTATTTTGAGCTATTCGTATACTATGTCGTGAAATGAAAGTCGTGACTGGTCCTAACGCTATTCTAGACACTATTCTGTCCTAACGCTATTCTAGACTGGTCATAACAATCTCCTGTAGCGAACGATTATTCAATATCTCTGGAATCCGAATATAGTGCCTCTTGAGTGACGTCTTTAATTTACTATATGCCATTGATCATCAGATTCATTTGCTTTCCTAAAATAATACCGACTGGGTAAGAAAAGTGTTTCTAGAAATTTGTATTATCTCTATAATTTACTGCACGGCTCTTTATCTGTTCTAAAACAGTGCGATAATATAAACCACCTTTTTGTGGAATTGTTACAACAGGCAAAATATTCATCTTGAGGATAATAAAGGGGGTTACTTATGAAGAGGAATGCTAATCTATCAGAGTTCACACAATGGCTGATGTTAGTTACTCTTACATTAGGATCTGAGTACTACCTAAGTACATAGCCTGACTTTGAAAAGTTTAGGTCCTTTTGCTGTTGGTATTAAGGAAATATAATAAAAATGAAAAAAAAAAAAAGATTTGCAAGTAAGAAGGAAAGTCCTTATTTATTATAAATAAAAAAAAGTTAGAAGGTAGTAGAAAAGGATAGTTATTTAAGGGCGCACTGCTTTAGATTACATAGAGAGAAGGTTAATGTTTCTTATGTCTAATTTCATGAAAGTCGAATCATTCAAGTGTCCTTTTTAAACTGAAATTATTCCAGTAGGATTCGGGAGATGAGTGTTTAAGAATAATAGCCTGACTTCCAGCACATAGGCGGTTCAAGTTGAAGGCGAAATCATGCCTTTACAAGTTTCCCTAGAAACTGTAATTCGATGAGGAGAAGATTTAAAGTTTTCTTAGTTAAGAAATCGAGAGTTCTGATTCTAATAAATGAAATTTAAGATTAGATTATGTAAGGAACTGATAATAGCACAGCTGCTATTAAATTATAGTGTTTCAATGCTTCTTCTATTTTCATTTCAATATGTTATTAAAGGCTAACGTCACTTAATTTTTCAAATTTGGAAAACTAAAATCCTGCAAGCATTTCATCACTGGTTACTTCAAATGCCGCTCTAAAATTAGAACATTTCTGAACAAATTCTAATTTAGGGGCAGTTAAAAATTCTGACATCTTCTACATGGACACTCATTTAGAGAAAAATGCCTTTGTAAAAATGAACTGTACGTCTGGTTTTGTAATGCGTGAGAGAAACTACTGACAATCGCTCAGTCTAACGAAGGATGCCCAAGGACATTGAAGTAAGAGATTCATATCAGGAAGATCTGATGAATTGTTTATAACCTTTACTCGGCTTTAACTTTTTTATTACGAGTAACAATAAACTGAATAAAGATTTTCGAAGAAAAAAATAACAAAATCTTTAATGACCCTTTCTTCATTTTAAGACGGCTTTTACTTGCATACTACGCAACATCTTATTAGCAGGTGCGTACAACAGTAATTATCATGATAAATACCAAATATTTTTCTCCTGCTTTCAGAAACTCGGCTTCACAATATTTTATCATTGTCAGTTTATACACTGTATTCTGACTTGACAACAGCTTGTTTTGATCAGGTTCTCGCTCACGAATTAATGAGCTCTAATGGTGTCGATCACAAAAGAAAACTGCATGTTGTTCAATAAAAGGCGTTTACAGAAAATAACAGCCAAAAGACCATGATAATAAAGAACTTCACTGGAATACTTTAACGGTGAAATAAAACACCTGTCAGTCTTTCAAAATTTCACATCATTATTTTTAAAAACCGTAAAGATCAATAAATACCCATTAAACTGAAGTTTTCTGTAAACTCTGAAAGTTTGATGAAAATATAATAAATTTTAGATTATGATTACTTTGACAATAAATATTTTCATATCCTTAAGTAACTTAAATAAAATATCAAATGTTCTCACGGAAATTATGCGAGCAAAAACACCGCCCAGACGGTGTAGTTTTTAGGGAAGCCTACTGCGATACCGAAGGACCTGCGTTCGAATCCCGGAGAAAGCATGGCTGTAATTGTCCGTCTCTAGATAGGAGGTAAGGGTGGCCTAAAGCTGCTTCAAGAGAAGCGTCATCACTCCCATATTACAACCTGCCGCCAAATAGGTTGACTTCAGAGCCAATCTAGTTTGCAGCGGTTGCGCTGTTAACCAAAACTCTTGGCCCCTCCTCCTCCTCAATTCAATGATCTGAAACTAATGGAATTACTAAATAAATTACATTAATTTATATCTGAAGGAACAGTGTATCTCTTTACAATTAAGAAAGAATTTTTTTTTCTTTCTTTTCCAAAAAATTAAAGTTGTAACTTTCGCGGATTTGTTTGAAATATCCAATAAAAATGTTCAAAACCAGGTGGAATACATTTCTACAGATTTCCTATAGAAGGGCAAAGATTAGTACTTGTTTATTTAACACTTTTGTTATTTGTAAGCGGATTAGAAATGTGATTATTTTGTATTTAAGCGTATAAGGTATTTCTATCGCTTTCTTGGCATACCTTTGTGGTGTAGTGGTAAGCACGCTCGGCGCGTGTTCGAGAAGTACGTGGTTCGAGTCCCGACGAGGGCAGTGCTCATTTTTTATATCTCCTGCTTCCAAATGAATCCTAATAACTCTACAAACGTAAGAATAATTTTATCCTGCATAGTTTATATATCCCTGTGCGTCCATTAAATCTATTGGTTTACCATACAACACAGCATATAATTTCTACTAAGCATTTTATCAGCAACATTTAATCTTACAGAAGTGACTTACATTAAAATAAGTTTTTCAGTAACTTTTTTTATTTAATTTATGCAGTAACTTTTTTTAATGAAAAGTGTACTGGGCTTAAAAATGGTTTTAAATACTGAATCATTTATCACTTTAATGCACATATTTCAGCTTTTACTAATTTATTTACTATAAAAAAAGTAATAAATTGTTCTCAAAGATCATTTTGGTTATTAGATCCTAGAAATATTGACAGAGAAATATGAAAATGCTTCCATCAGAGAGATACGAGAAGAAAATATTACGTATAAATATAGCAAAAGAGGTTGCCAAAGATATGCATTTTTATGGAGGTGATAAGTATAAATCTCTGATGAGTTATCATCATTTTAATAGTGATAAGTCATTCCCTCATTTTGTCAATAATTAATATTTTAGACGATTTCAGAGTAACTATTTGGATCATTTTATTTTTTTGATAAATATAGCATAGGTGCCTTTTGAGGAAAAGTTTCATAATTTTTTTAACAATTTTATTCTTAAAAAATTTCTTTCTCAAAAGTATCAATTTTGAGAAGAAGACTTATAATTAATTATAATAAATTAACTGCATCCTCATTTGTGCATAGCCTTCAGGATATGGTTTTTAATTTTGTTTTTTCTTAGGCAAACAGAATGAATTACTAACTGTAATCATAGAAGTTAGAAGAATAAAACACTATTTCTTAAATGATATAGTAGTTATAATTTAAACCACGGTTGTATTAACCAGTCCATACTACTGTTGATCTTCAATTTTCTTTTATTACATTTTGAAAATTTTATTTATTTATTTATTTATTTTAATTTTACGATACGTAAAATACGTAAATAGAGAAAACGAGCGAGTTAAATGTACAAAGTTACGTATGATGGTAGTGCCCGAACTGCTTCTCACATTGTAGCCTTCCATTATCTCAAAATAATTCAGCCATTTAATACTTTAGGTAGTGAAAATTAACAATTCATTTTCTTTCGTTAAACAGAATTTAAAAGTTATGGGAGGCTCTGAGATGGCGTAAGAGTCGACGTTGCAATTGTCTGTAACATGATAAAAATGAAAGGAAATGTATTAACAAGATAATTGACTTAGGAAATGGCAATATAATAGGAGATGTACAAAATATTCTACAATGATTAGTTTTAAAATATTTAATGTAATTTGATGTAATTAGAAACACTATGTTTGTAATGATTTGTACTGTTTGTAATGATATACTAATGTATATTTGATGTAATTATGTTATATTAATCAGTCATAATCTAACGTTTGTTAATCTATTAAGTTCATTGTAATAATTGTATACCGTGTTATTGTAATCGAATATTCCTCACGAAAGTCTAGAATTAATGTAAAGCTTCTCTGTAAATGTCTTATCGGGCTGGCTTCTGATGCGGGCCAACCGAACGCCCAGGGGTTACAGTAGTGCTGCGGAGCAATATCTGTAAAAGTCACTGACGAAGTTCTTGTACTCCGTCTACTTTTCCCTGTCCCTGTAAGAGTCGACGTGAAGTCCAGGTGTAATGCGACAGGCTGGAGGTAAGCAGCGCGAATATGCAAAACACGCTGGATTAGCAGGGAAGATGGGAGTGAGGAGAACTGAATTTAGGCCTCTACTAATTCAGAATAAAATACCTAAACAGAAGTGGAGAGGAGTAAATAACTAGGAGCGACTGAGAAAATAATCGTAAGATGCAATAGAAGTAAAAAAGAGTTATCAGAAAGTTACCGATGAGTTGCCTAAGGGTAGTACTTGGCAGAACTTTAGATACTTTGCATTTTGCATGCATAACACCAGACAGGATAGGCATAGCTAAGTATTGAAGGTACATAGGCTTATACGTGCGTAAACTTATTATCTACAGATAGAACAGAATTCCGAGAAGTTAATTAGTTTGACGCAGAATTTCCGCGCACCAGGGAACAAATACAAATAGAAATGGGCGGCCCACCAGAATTTCACCTTTGGCCATACAGGTACAGTCTCACAGCAATAACTACACTGGTGTCCAAAAATTAAGGACGAAGTCGAAATATTAACATATCAGCTGAACGAAGAGACAGAGCGGACAGAAAGACCAATCAGGAGATTAAGTAAGGTGATGTACGGTTGCACATGCGCAGATATGCAGGTAGACGTAATGGGGGAGTGTCTGTCTGAGTAGTATAAAGCATGTTGTCTGTGCAAGATCAGTATTTCTGGCAAAGAGATTGCACGCCGTATAGCAGTTAAAATCACACCGAGTTGCTGCCTCAGCGAGAAATGGTGAATAATCAATCTGTTAGACGACATCTGGATGCTTTTACCCGAGGTCGAATCATTGGGAAGTTGGAGGAAGGCCGCAGTGTGACAAGTGTGGCTGCAACGTTCGGAATTGCTCACAGCATCGTTTCACGACTTTGGAGACAATTTCAAACTACAGGAACAGCTATCCGGGGGTTTAGTAGTGGTCGTCCACGAGGAACCACACCCGCAGATGACCGGTATATTGCCTTACAGGCCAGAAGAAACAGGCGGCAGACAGCGGGAGAAATCGCTAGACACACGACACAGGCGACTGGACGACCGATATCGCGTTTTACCGTGGCCAGAAGACTGCACGGTGGTGGTCTGTTTGCACGACGCCCTGTACGGTGTGTACCTCTAACGCCTGCCCATCGGAGAAGGCGTTCTCTGTGGTGCCGAGAACACCGGAATTGGAGAGACAATGAATGGGGACGAGTACTCTTTACAGATGAGAGCAGATTTAGTCTGAGTTGCGATTCTAGACACATACACATCTGGACAGAGCGGGGAACACGCAATAACCCCTTCAACATCATCAAAAGGGACTGTTTTGGAGGTCGCGGAGTTCTCTTTTGAGCAGACATAATGCTTGGTAGCCGGACTGACCTTCATATCTACCAAGGAGGTTCGTCACCTGGGACTGCTATTGTAACGAGGTTCTTCTTCCTTACACGCGTCTTTTCACAAGGGCTATGGGTCCTCAGTTCCTCTTCATGGACGACAACGCTCCACCTCATCGCACAGTTACTGTCGAAGAGCTGTTGGAGAGTGAAGATATTTAACACATGGATTGGTCGGCACGGTCTCTGGATCTAAATCTCGTCAAGCATGTACGAAACTTACTAGGGAGACCCGTGGCAGCACGTAACGTATCGTCAGTAACGATTCCGAAACGGCGATTGCTGCTACAAGAGGAACGAGCAGCAGTGTCTCAACAGCTCATTAACAACCACATATCCAGCATGCACAAATGATGTGAAACCTGCCTAGCAGTCAGGGGAGATCATATCCCCTATTAAAGACCGGATGTTTCTTGCTGGACACCCATCACAGGGATGTTTCGGCCTTCAGTCGCATTGCGCTCCATGCTACTTTTTCAATAAAGCTTCTTTTTATCCCTCTGATTTCTCTTTTAGTAAGTGTTGCTTACATTACTCATGTCCTTACGTATTGGGGATCTTACGGTATTAAATGTGTTGATTTGGAAAGCTTTTGTACAAATTTATATTGAAAAAACCGTCTCGTCCTTAATTTTTGCACACCAGTGTATGTAAGCTACCCAGTTTTGATCGGGAGCGGCCCAGGTCCTGGATTTGATGAACCCTTACAACCAAACCAGTCAAAAGGAGTTTCGGCTTACTAGTATTTTAAGTACCTCATGCCGCACAAATACTATACTCATACCTATACGTTTATCCGTATCTTCTCCAGGATTGGAAGTCGGGCCCAACCATGCGGTAGCCAGCACCGCTGACCATTATACCAATCAGGGCGGCCACAACAACCAAGAGCAGCACTACAACTGGCGTGAGGAAGGGGAATGTACTACGGCATGTAAAATATTTGTGTGCATATGTTTCGCATCACAAATAAAGCGATTCCATCGCGTTATTTGTAATACGAAACATATGAATATAACTAATGTCAAAAAACTCTAGCGAACAACGTGTTGTCTACTAGAGGAAATGCGAAACTGATCTTGGCAAATTCTCGTTCAGAAGGCAATAACGATATTTTTTTCCTCCATCTCGATTCTATGTTTCATTTTTTTTCTCTTTACTTTCATCAATTTTTATTTATTCCATTTTCCTGGAGCGAGCGCAGAACCCTGGAAAGTGCAGAGGTGTCTTAAGGATTCTACAGAACACAAATTGGGAACTGCTGACGTAACGCATAAGTCTGACACATAAAAAAGCATAAGTAAGAGATGGAATATTAATTTAGAAGACAAAAAACAAAAATCAGAGATATATTTTCAAATTTTCACAGGACTAGTTTCGATGGTTTTACCGAACCACGAGCCTCAGCTGCAAAAGCGCAAATGAACGAGATAACGTATAATGATTAGATAAGATAAGATAAGAAAGCCTGGACAGGAGACAAGCTACTGGCGCCATCTGTTGATGAAACCAGAACTAAAATATAATTTCTTTATAGGCAAAGATGAATTGGAATTAGGATCGTTAACTAGAAGAGAAAGATTTTTTAATGTGAAATACCATTTAAAAATCCAGTTCATCAATGGAAGATGTTTTTTGAATAATTTTGGCAGCAGAAAAATTGAAAGTGTGATTTTCGGACCAACAATGTTGGGCAACTGAAGACTGTGTTTCCTTTTTTCCAACATACGCCTCATGTTCCTTAACGCGAAATTTCAAGGCTGTTTTAGTTTGGCCAATGTAAATTAAACCATACTGGCAAGGAATCCTGTAAATACCCCAGGCATTCATATCCGGAATGGGGTCCTTGAGTATGGAACTCGGAATTTTATTGATGGGAGAATAAACGACCCGAAAGTTAAATTTCTGTAAAATATGTTCAACTTTATAGCTAATTGATGGAAAGAAGCGAATGACAACAGAATTTTTATAATTTTCTAAAACAAAAGTCTGCCTTTTGATGTGTTGAGATGAGAATTTTTTAACTGCTTGATTAATAATGTTGGGTGAAAAGCCCCTATCAATAGCTATTGCTTTTAAATAATTTAGAACTATTGCTTTTAAAGAATTTAGTTCTTCATCGATGGATAGTTTGGAGGAGCAAACGTGCAGAGCACGGAAAACGTAGGAATAAAATGAAGCTAACTTTTTTTTAGTCCGGATGACATAATTTGAAGTGTGGTGAAAGGCAAACCGATGAAGGTTTACGGTAAACCGTAGTACTGAAGTTGAATATGTTACGTACGTTGAATATGTACTGAAGTTGAATATTGACCAGAATGTCGAGAAACGGAAGAGAATTGCAAGTCTCAAGTTCAAAAGTGAACTGAATAGCAGGATCAACGGAATTCATTGTTGAAAGAACTTTATTTAAATCATCTTTATTACGTTCAAACAGGATAAAAGTATCGTCTACGTAGCAAAATCATACCAGGAAGTTCTGCTACGTGCACAATACTTTTACCCTGTTTGATGGTAATAAAGATGATTTACATAAAGTTCTTTTTTAATATTTGTTCGGCGTGTTATTGTATTTTAATTAAGAGATGGAATGTTAAGTACAAATGTGTTTCATACTGAACCTGATAAAGCAAAATGGGATTAAGATTTAACAGTTAAAATTAAAAGAAAGAAATAATTATGATTTTACTTTTAAAGGAGTAAAAATTATTTAAACAGAAGACATTTTTTTTCTATAGCATACTTACACTTGAAGTTCAGTTGCCTCAGAATATCTTCCAATAAATACGTAGCAGGTTACTTTTAAAAGCACGGCAATGACATTAACTGTGTGTATCCATCTAAAGTTAAAAGTAATAAACTTCATTACCTTTTATACGAATCATATACAAACACAAACTAGAAACTGTTGCAATTTTATTACGCATACTAAAAGAACACAAATTAATTTTAGATGCAATTTCTTTCGCAAAAGCACTTTTCAGACATAGAAACTTTCAGTTAATGTTTCTGTAAAAGATCTTTTGTTCTCGCATCTTAAGATCCTAAATTTTCAATTTCAACAATTCTTATTCAAGATGGTTCACTTTTTTATAAGCTTTTATTTAGGTCAGTTTTATGCTTGTCTCTACGATCAAAAGTTTGTGATCGATTTTAAAATACTTCCTGATAAAATGTTGAGCTCAAATTTTGCATACTCAACTCTTTTTGGATGGCAATAGAATGTGGAGAGGCGATATTTTCAAAATTCCATTTACATTTTTTTAAATTTCAAGTTGAAACACTTTTTCACATATATCTTCGTTCAACGAACAAACTAAAATCTCAGAAGTTTACTGTTTGCGCCGTCGGGTAGAGTGAAAAAAAACTTTTGAATGAAACTTATATAATATTTTAGTATGATATCTGAGCGTCTGGCGAATCTGCGAAAACTGGCGATTGTTTTGACTACTGGAAAGTCAATTGTTTTAAATTTTCTACATTTAAATATGCATCTCTTACAAAGTTTTGAAATTTTCACATATTATAAAAGAATTCTTAGCCTTTTTTTATCGAATGATATAAAGATATTAATTTGAGCGATTTTTTACCATTTTTTTTAAAATATGCTGCAGTATGAAGCAAAAGGGGAGTACCAGTTCTCCTTGCGCTTTGCTTGGAAACATGGTTTCGGTTTTATGATGTCATACGTCAGTTTATTTTTCTTGCTTCCTTATAGATTTCTATCCCTGATTTTATTTATTTGTTTATTTGTCTCCTTCATCTTGCTTAAAAGAATTAGTTGCAAAGAAGTTAAACTTATGATAGAAGTCTTGGGCCATTTTATAAGTACAATATCTTTCTTGCTCTTTACAGATATATTTTTCATTTACTTGTGGGGTTCCAACCTTTTATCTAACAGTTAAATGCGTAGGAACCTCGTGAATAGATAAGCGAATAATCGCTTGAGTTCGGCAACAGAGAAGTAAAAGTCAAGAAGGGTTAATTACCCTTTATTATTCAAAATAAACGTATACAGTCGGTTCCTTTCTCAAAGAGTACAGCAAAGCTTCCATTTGGGCTTGAACTCAAAGTAATAAGAAATCAAACTTAACTAATACTAATGCTTAGCTAAAAAGATATAGCCGAAGCTATCAAGGTTCTAAGTAGTTGGTCCCTAAATATCAAATAAGCTGGCAAAGCTATCAGGGGCCTGAAATACGGCCGAGCGTAGTAATAGCTTCGAGAGACGTAGTCAAAAGGCAAACGCGCGCTAGTCAGAAACTCAAGCTCTCTAACGAAGTCAGCGGAACTTCGATTTAAATACAACTCTTACTCATTTGCACATATACACACATTCTCTCTTACACATATTCTCGTAGGAAATTGTAAACTGAAAATAGAAAGAATAGGAGAGTAGCTTTAACTAAGATAATTGTTGAAAACTTAGGATAAACCTTACATACTACTAATTTCATTTTATTAACTTATCAAGAGGTATAAATAAGAGACGAATCAACCGAATTTAAAAATTTGTTAGTGATTAAAATTATTTGCAATAAAATCTACTTTATCCTTGACCCCCCGTTGTGATGTATTTCCTATGAACATTTCATATTTGAATATCTTAATGAATTCAAAATGTTTTAGTGTATGTTTAGACATTACCTTTATTACTATAATGTTGATAACATCTACATACTCTGCAGATGTATGGTTATATAACATTTCATGATAGACCGGCATTTTCGCTCACAAGCCAAGTTTGAATTTTTGCACCCCTTCTCACTCGAAAATTAACATAAATGGAACATATGTAACATAACATATGTAAAATTGGAAAAATAAGATATTTTTAATTAAGCAGAAATAGGATTAAACTTATTAAATAAAAAATATTCAGGTAGCAAACATTAGATGAAAATAACGCATATCCTGAATTCTGGTAGGTGGAGTCTTTCGACTGAAACGCCTGTTACAATTTTTCAGGATATGAAACTTCACAATAAAGCCAAAATAGGCAGAAACAGAGGTAAGTGCTGTTTTCTGTCTGTGGGCGTTGTTCAAGAGAAAATTGACTGGTTGATGCATTTACTGATTTTAAAAGCCGGGTTGCGTGTTTGCTAAGGTACTTTAAGCTGCTTTGGTTATCTAAACATCGCTGTTTACTTAATACAAATATCGAATATTCAATCTTTACGATGATAGAATAGAGGACGGCGTAACTACTAAATATATTACTCGTTTGGAACTCGAAGAAAGATTCGGTCGATATAAGACTGTAATGATCTGATAAAGAGTATTATTACAGAACTTTATAACCCTATACTGAGTTTTTATAATTTTCGAGTGAGGAGGGGTGCAAAAATTCAAACTTGGCTTGTGAGCGAAAATACCGGTCTATCATGAAATGTTATATAACCATATATCTGCAGAGTATGTAGATGTTATCAGCATTATAGTAATAAAGGTAATATCTAAATATACACTAAAACATTTCGAATTCATTAAAACATTCAAATATGAAATGTTCATAGGAAATACATCACAACGGGGGGTCAAGGATAAAGTATATTTTATTGCAAATAATTTTAATCACTATCCAATTTTTAAATTCGGTTGATTCGTCTCTTATTTATACCTCTTGATAAGTTAATAAAATGAAATTAATAGTATGTAAGGTTTATCCTAAATTTTCAATAATTATCTTAGTTAAAGCTACTCTCCTATTCTTTCTATTTTCAGCTTACAATTTCCTCCCAGAATGTGTTTTTAGAATCGCGTTTAATGCAAATGAGTAAGAGTGGTATTTAAATCGAAATTTCGCTGACTTCGTTAAAGAGGTTGAGTTTCTGACTTGAGCTTGAGTTCTTAGGAAACCTTAGAATCTTATGTTCAACTTTTCAGGAGTGCACTTGGTCCTGTGTTCTTGTTAATAGACGACACTTCTCATCCACATAGGGCTCTTGTGGTCGACGATTACTTCGAAAGCTAGGATATTCGCCGCATGGATTGACCAGCCAGATCGCCTGACTTTAACGCTATAGAGAATACCTCGGACGCTCTTGAGAGGGAAATTTCAAATCTCCATCTCCCTGCGAGAATCATCCAGGAGTTGGAAACTGTCTTGTTGAAGGAGTGGGATCGACTACCACAGGGACTCCTCGACAGTCTCCTATCCACCATGCCGTCATGCTGCGCGACTTGTTTGGCTGTGAGAAAGAACCATACCCCATAATAGACTCATTTTCAGTTCGATATTCCAACATGGATTTTGGACATCCCTGCACTATGAGCTTTACTGATAATTATGCGTACATAAAATGACCTTTGACTAGTTGACCTCTTTCTCTGTTATAAATGTATGTTCATACCAAATTTCATTAAAATATGTTCATTGTTTTTCAGATATTCGACTTAATGGGCAAATTCTCTTAACCTTGGATACGAGGGTAGTACAAAGTAGAAAAAAGGCATTCAAATATTTCGCGTCCTTTTCTAATTAAAAAAATTATCATTTAAATAAATTCAAAGAACGAAAAAACTAACAAATGATTGCGGTATATATGTTGCTTTAAAGTTTTAATATTATTAGATTTTATGAGTATTATTTATTAAACTAAGTTCCGAAAAACTTGGAAATGAAAACTGGAACTAAGAAAAAAATTTAAGGAAAACAACTGCATGATTTTATAATAGATAAGCTTGGACGCCTGACTATTGAACGGCTCTGTCATGTGATTAAAAGGCATTCATCAGTCTCCACAGACTTTCATCACCGCCTTTTTCCTCGTGCATTATCATTAAAGTTATCATTATAAGGATCGCATCCCCGATCCTCCTAGCCGGCACAAGCCGGCCGTGTGAACAAAAATTGGGACTGACCGGAAAAAACAAACATAAGGGAAAAAATTTTAATCTGAAAGGGTTCAGATTCTAAATTACGTCCGAAGGGGCGTTTTTTAACATTTTGTGTGTTACCTTTATTTATTAAATATCATGTTCTTCGCACTTAAACCATAAAATTCAGTTTAACAGTAATATCGCCAGATAATTTTAAAATGAGTATATCTTTAGAATCTCTGACACACAGTTCCCCGCACTTTAGATAAAAAGGGGTTTTTCCCCCGGCAGAGTGTTGCCGTTGCTCGCTTTTAAATCGTTTGAGTTTGTTCATCAAAAATTCGTTAAAGTTTTACAAAATATGAAGTAGATAATAAAACAAATTCAAAATTCGGGCTTCCGGATGCGCATATTTCGGTGGAAACGTAACGTTATACAAAATTTAATGGCTCTAGGTACCGTTGTTTTACATACATTTATGCAGATTTTTCATTATTTAATTTCTTTGAATATAATACAGGGCTGCAAAATTTTGCGGCAACAGTTTGAAAAGTGATTCAGACTTTTAATGCTTCCAACGCAAAATCGCAAAACGAAAGCAATAGTCCTTCGGGGACAAAACCCCTTTGGACTAAAAACAGATAAAGTCTCAATACCGAATTCCAATTCTATCTTTGTTCGTATTTATAATTTTTATTACTGTATCTGCAAAATCTTTCAAATTTGAACAGTTCCTTTTAAAATCTTTCTTAAAATTCTTTCTATATTTCTCTCTTGCACTCCGGGTCAGCGTACATTCATCGACGAAGTGCCTGGTGTTTCCAACCTTATTACATATTAAGCATTTATCATTATTCTGTAGATGGAACCAATTAAAATAAGCAAATAAGCCGGGAAACGCCCATGATTAGTCAGTACCTGATTTACATCAACATTATTCATAATATTCATCTTCTTGTTTAACTTTATATTTTTCATTAACTCTTTTTTTTTCTTATTAGACGACTCCCAGCAAAAAATTCAATTCTCTATCTCAAATCTTTTATGTCGTTTTCGCACTTTCGCATAATAAGACTAATCGCATAATAAGACGGATCGAGTATAATAAGACTTACCACTTGTTTTGTTAATATTGCAATTTGTATTTGGATGCAAAAATTTTTTCAAAAAAAGTTCTGTAATTTTCCCTTCATAGTGCCTACTAGCGGCCGAGCGGTAAAGTCGCTGAATACCGGTATGATTTTGGATATGGAACGGATACGATCGTGTGCTGACCCACCGAGCCCTGCAATTGCTGATCTGAATAGGCAAGCTAATGCGATTCGACAAAGTATTTTAGATTATGAAGGTAAGTGCAGTGTTTTGGCAAGCTATTTTCCCCATATTAATTTGCAACATGTAAATGCTGGTACTACCCCTGTTATTAATATTGTTTATTCTAATGATGCTGATAATAGTGATAATGCAAATAATTGTAAAAATATGGCAGTTAATGATGATAAATCTGTAAATGTTAAAACCAATTCTATGTGTAATGAAAATAGTAATGATAAACAAAAGGATAAGAATGTTAATGCTACTATGAATGTGCATACTCTTAAAACTAAAAACTCTGAGGTAAATGCTCCATCTGTGAATAACTCTCGCAGTACGGCCAAACGCAAGTCTCGGCTTGCTGATTCATGTGATAGTGACGGTTTTGTTAAGCCAACCAAAACGGCCCGTGCTGTTAAAATGATTAATGCTAAGAATGATATTTCCATTGGAAATAAATTTACTGTATTAAATGCTGAAAATGTTTTGAAAAATAGTAATGTAAATAATGTATTAACTGATAAGAATACTGTTAACTCTGATGATAGTTTAACTAACAATGCAAATAATGATAACCATGTTACTGATAGCCTAAGTAATCTAAGTTTGCAAATAATCAAAATAGTACTGTTAATATGCAACAGCAGCAGCAGGGCAACCCAAATGCTACTCCCCCAATTATGGTTAGGCCGGGAGAGGATATTCCTTTTGATGTTTATTTAGAGGAACTTGCACAAAAATTACCAAATGTTGAATTCTTAGGCCGCATTAGCGGCGAGTTTTTGAAAATTCTACCCCGCACGCCCAATGATCACAGGATCATCAGCGAATTCTTTTTAAAGAATAAAGTCGAACATTTCCTGGTTAACCTCAGGCACGAAAAGCCTATTAAAGTTGTTATTAGGGGACTTCCCTCCAGTATGGACACAAGCAAAATTCATCATGCACTTAGTTCTCGAGGTTTCTATGTACACAAGGTTGTACAAATGACCAAATTCAAAACCAAAGCACTTATGCCTCTTTTTCAAGTGCAACTGTTCAGGAATGAAAAATTAGATGATATTTATGAACTGCAGGATTTATCTAGATTCTCGGTCACCATAGAAAAATATACGGCAAAAAATTTAGTCCCGCAGTGCTTTAATTGCCAGAAATGGCACCACAGCTCTGACAATTGTCATTTCTCACCAAAATGCGTCAAATGCGCAGGAGATCACCAAACACGTGATTGTGATAAAGGACGACTGGATACACCCAAATGTATAAACTGCTCTGGGGATCATCCTGCAAGTTACCGTGGGTGCCCACGATTTCCTGCTGCTAGAAAACAACAAAAATCTTCAGTTGCTAGGCCAGGACTTAGTTACGCTCAGGCAGCAAAAACCTCTGCCATAGGAAATCAGCCTAGACAAGAAATAAGATCTCAGCCCCGCCCTACTGCTGCTGCTACAACGCCATTGGCCGATAATACGAGCAGACAGAAACCTATTAGTTCTAAGGAAAATATTCAAGGTAATGCTAATCTTCACAGTATTGCAGAATTTATTGAATTAATGCAAGTCATGTCAGAGTTTCAGAAGGCATTTGGTGCCGACTTGAACAAAATTACACAATTATTTAAAAATGAAATACCTAACATTAA
>KK118641.1:4656-16330 GCA_000611955.2 Stegodyphus mimosarum
CAGCAATACCAACGCTGTACAGAAAAACATTTTTATCTCCAGCGCGTGAGAGCGTGTACCGAAATTTCTAAAGATATGCTCAATTTAAAATTATTTTGCGATATTGCTGTTGTACTGAATTTTATGGTTTAAGTGCGAAGAACATGGTATTTAACAAATAAAGGTAACACACAAAATGTTAAATAAACGTCCCTTTGGACGTAATTTAAAATCTGAAACATTTCAGATTTTTTTTTTTAAAGTATCTTTGTAAGATCTAAAAGTAAATTATAAATAAGATAGATGAGTACATGAACTGTGAAAGATCTCAAAACTTAGAAGGAAAATACCTAATATTTGGAAAACCAGTTCACGTCAACGAATAACGCTATAATTTTATTTATAATGAAATATGAGTTAAGTCTTTTTTAAAAAAGTACAGAGGGATTATAATATAATTTTCCCTATTCAGAGTTCCTTGTTGTCCATTATAATGAACACACACTCTATAACAAAAAAAATCGACGCACTAAGAAGGAATCATCCGATTGCTTTGATATTTCATACGCAGAAATTGTTTGAACAAATATGCAAAGGATTAAAATTTGGTGTCCAATCAATAAATAGTTCGATCTCCAGCGCATTGGAACTACGCATCCAGCAGATGTACATAAGAAGCTGTTCTTGAACTGTTGTTAAAAATGTCTGTTGCATTGCAATTTAGGATACCTTTCAACGACTGAAAAAATGCCTCGCCGCAGGATTCGAGCTCATTTACGAGCAACTGTCAGAGTTTGAAAGAGGTCGTATCATTGGATTGAAAGAGGCAGGTTGGAAAAATCGGAGAATGAATCGTCATATGAGTTGAAGCGATGCGGCGATTAGAAGATGCTGGCAAGAATGGGTGGACAGTGGCAGATTTTAGAGTCATGATGGTAGCGGTCGACCTACGGCCACAACAGATCGGGAGGACAGAGTGATTGTCAGGTCAGCTGTCGCATCGCCTGATTCATCGTTATCAACAATCAGACGTGCGATCCGTACATGAATGTCCACCATGACGATTCACAGACGGCTGATAGAGCGAAATCTACGCTCGTACTGACTGTTGCGCCACCTGGCACTCACGCCTGCACAGTGTCGAGCCAGATTGCAGTGGTGCTTGGCTCGATCATTCTGACTGGGGACGTATAGTCTTTAACGACGAATCTCGCTTCCAACTGTGTCGTGACGATCATGGAAGACGTGCGTGTCTGGAAACGCCCACAGCAGAGTGCCGATCCGCTTTCACTATTGCACGCCACGCAGGCCCTCAACCAGGAGTTATGGTCTGCGATGCCATTTCCCTTCATAGCCGGACCCCTTTGGTCTTCATTAGAGGCACACTTACAGCACAGAGGTATGTCGACTACATTTTGAGACCTGTTTTGTTACCGTTCCCTTTTGCAGTAACCTGGCCTTTATTTTCAGAAAGATAATGCCAGGCTACATATGGCACGTGTTGCTATGAACTGTCTTACACTTTGTCAAACACTTCATTGGCCAGCGAGATTGCTAGATCTCTCTTCCATCGAGCATGTGTTGGATATGATGGGAAGGCGACTGAATTTACGAGGGAATGTTCATAACCTAGCCAGGTAATTGGAGCAAATCTGGCAAGAAATACCGCAGGAGACCATTCGGGAACTTTACCAGTCTATGCCACGCCATGTCACAGCTTGCACCCAGGCTAGAAGTGGGTTAACACCTTACTGAGCTCGTTATTTTGCAACTATGTAACTCTGAAATAAATCATCCAATTGTTAATGAAATTTTAATCACTTTCTATTTTGTACGTAATCTTCCTATCCACCGACTTTTATCTCCATCGGACAATTCCTTCTTGGTGCGTCGATTCTTTTGTTATGGAGTCTATGTTAATGAAATTTGGAATAGGAATTATAGAAGCCATCGGGAAGAAATATACGAAAAAATAAAAAATATTTTGAACTTGGTCACTAAATGGCTCTTTTCGATAAAAGTGTTATCGAAATACAAAGTATTATATTTCACTAAAATATGCGGTATTCTAAGGCCGATCCACAGGCGAAATGTTTACAGCGTGTGTTCACCGTGCATGATATGTACATCTATGACTTCTTGCACGCGTACGACAACGCTATCATTTATCGCTGAAAAAGATTGCCGAGGAAAATCAGTAACAAGCAGCATCCTACTTCATTTCAGTTCGGGCATCATCGGAATATTTCCTCGATAAATGCAATTTTTAGGATCTTCAAAACCCTGATAAAACATATCTTAAGCTTCGAAATCGAGGAGGACAAGCTTCTAGAAAACGACTTGAAATAATACGAACAACTCACGAATCGCTACAAAACAACTCTTATTTATCGCTTAGCTTGATATGCAGCCCCATTTCGCATGTTTCTATGCATCCGTTTTCTTCAAGGTAGGAATCATATTACTTTCAAAGCAATCGGCAATACCGTGTACTTGTCAGGGAATATTATTGTCATCAGGAAGATCTTACAAGACCTTTACAAAGTAGCTGTTGAAAGAAATATGTGTCAATAATAAAATCGGCATTAAATCCACATAGCACAATTATCTAATTATAATGAACGACTTTCCAAGCATCACTTCAGAGAGGGGAAGAGATTTAGGCATCCATACAGTGGAATTCGTGGAAAGTATCTAAAGAAGATACTTTCTAGAAAAAAGTATGTCTTATTAATCCATAGAATGTTCCAGGACATATTTCACCAACAGTCGCTCTCGTAGAAATCGGCAAACGTGTGCACACTATAACTCATCTTGTGGCGTCTAAGTTTGCACATTGGGGACTATGTAGGAGAATCTGAAACCTTTTGTATCTTAATCAGAAAATACAAAGTCGACAGCAAAACCTCTGGTTAAGATACATTAACCAGAAAATGCGAAACTCATCTGCTACTACTCTAGCAACTATGAATAAATATTAAGAATACTGATATATGTCAACACGAGCAACAGCCAGTGTTTCAATAATGTCTTTCGGAGAGAGCTGGCCCTCTCTTCCTGGACTATAACTAAAAACTCCAGTCTCTTCGAATTTTTTCACTACGTTTCTTAATCCAGGTCTTGTTAGAAAATCTGTCTCCAATCCTTCAGAATTATAATATTATTGCAGTGCTTTCTAAATAATTGTTATGGTGTTCATGCATTACTCTAATGAGCAGAATACGGTCTTTCTTGTTTGAAGACATAAAAGTAAAGTGATTTTACAATACCGAAAGTTTGCTTTTTATGCAGAAGTGGTAAAACTTAATTACCAAATAATATTTTCTAATTTGAAGAGAAGAAGGATATTTTCGGTTTTGAAAAACATTTTGTTGAAATGCCCCCGAAAATTTGAAAATGTTTTGTTCCTTTTATTTCTGTTTCACGATCTAAATAGACGATATTCTAAAAATCATTAAGGCGTCTTCATCAAAATCTCCCAATATTCATGTAAACAGCGCAAAAACCATAGGACTGTTCTATAGCTCCTGTTCTACTAAGCTGATTGACGATGTTTAAATTGCGTTTTTTATGTCTCGAAAGCGCTTAGGATATATATTAGATTTATATATAGCTTCGTTCGAATAGAAGTATTTTGACACAAAATGGGATTTTTCTTAAATAACATAGCAATTGTTTCAATATTTCGATTCTATGACTCACATTATACCTAAATATTAAATTTTATAAAATTTGGCGCGAAATATACGGAGAAATTTAAATACTTAACTTCGCGAATTTTTTTCAATTTGCGCCAAGAATAATTCACTTGGCGAACTTCTTAATACGTAGCAGCCTATTTTCCTATCCGTTCCATTCTGCAGGCGGAAAAAAAGTCTCATCTTTCCTAAATTTTTACATTGTGAATGAGCGGAAAAAATGTCACATCGTTCTTACTTTCAAATAGTTTTAACAGAGTGCGTAAACCACATTTTCGTTATTATCGCTTTCAATAAATATGCCAAATTTTTAAACGCGTGAATATATAAATGCACGTATATTTTCGGAAATTTTGAATAAAAAGCTCTAATTTTTTGAAGGGATGCTTAGAAATATATCTACATTAAGATGTTTGTAAACATTTTATAGGTTATACTTAAAAATATTTTTGAAAAATGTGTAAAAATTATTTAGAAATAAATCATAAAAAATAGGTAAATTTTATTTGAAATGAAACTAAATTTCGAACTGTGTAGGAAAGAAACAAATAAGTTTCAAAAAACGAGATATTAATAAACACATACCAAATTAAATTAACATTGAGGAGGTAAAATTTTGGGAGCCAATTGTTTAAAAACTACTTGTGCGATTTTTACAAAGCGTGGCAGTTTGGCATAATTTTAATAGTAGAATTGAAATATGGAAAAAATTGGTATGTCATTTCAGAAAAAGGCCAATTTTTGTCTCAAAATTCCTGTATCAGAACAACGCTATATATAAATCTAATACATATCCTAAGTCGCGCTTTCGAGACATGAAAAACGCAGTTTGAATTTTGTGAATCGATCCAGTAGAACGGGAGATATAGAACTGTCCCTCCCCCTTTTTTTTTTGCTCTGTTTACATGTTTTTCTCTAAAAAACTGTTACCTATATCCATTTTGATGTGTATAACAAAAGTTTTAGAGGATAGATTAAATGTGAGAAGATACGCCTCAAACGGTTAGGCAGTGCAAGTGTATACGATTATCTTGATAACCTTTTGTACTTTGTCTGGGTAATTATCTAAATTTAAAGACAAAAATAAGTAACAAAAAATGAAATAAAAAAAATCTGAAATGTTTCAGATTTTAAATTACGTCCAAAGGGGCGTTTTTTAAACATTTTGTATGTTACTTTCATTTATTGAATATCATGTTCTTCGCATTTAAAGCATAAAATTCAATTAAAGAACAATATCGTAAAGTAATTTTAAACTGAGCATATCTTTAGAATTTCCTACACAGAGTCTTACGCGCTGCAGATAAAAAGTTTTTTTCTGTACAACGTTGCCATGGCCCACTTTGAAATCCTCGAGTTTGTTCATCAAAAATTCGTTAAAGTTTTACAAAATATGAAATCGTTAATAAAAGAAATTCCAAATTTCCAATTTGGGCTTCCAGATGCCTATATTGGCAGCAGGATAACGGCATTCAAAATTCGATGGCTTTAGGTACCGTCGTTTTATCACAATGACAGAAATATACATACATTTATGCACAATCTTCATTATTTAATTTCTTTAACTATAATACACGGCTGCAATATTGTGTGGCAACAATTTGAAAAGTGATCCAGACTTTGAATGTTTCCGACGCAAAATCGCAAAACAAAAACAATAGTCCTTCAGGGACAAAGCCCCTTTGGACTAAAAAGTAACAATGACGTTATAGAATAAACTGTCACAAGGGAAGTTGAAATGTTTAATAATGTATTTCACTAACGTATATCTTAGTTATAATGTTCTACGCGTTCATTCTACGTGGGATTCTTTCATACATAACCATTCACCTAAAACGCTGACCCATTAAACATCTTGCATGCACAAAACCATATTTTAACATATTTCTTTATTCGTTTATTCCTTGCTATCAACACCATTATTTATCTATTATTAACTATAATTTGATACTGATTTTTGCAGTCATTTATTTGGAAATTAAGTTTTACTACGTGGTTTAAATTTAACTCGCGTTGTTTTGGTCACGACTTAGACTGGTGGGCTTATCTAGTTTAGGTAATTGATGTAGATGTTTCTTTTGAATTTTAACTTAACTTTCAAGTGGTTTTGTCAGACTAGACGAGTATTTTTAATTATAAAATATCTGTAATAGTTCTTATTGGTTGAACATACTGTAGCACTTCTAGAAATTCTACGGTAGCATTTGGCTTAAAACTGTCTTCAACTCTAACTGAAAAATCATCTCATCTCAACCCTCATCATCTAATTTGTTTTCCTAGTATTACATATTCTGTTCTTTTCTTTATTATATAGGAACTTTACATACCATTGCAGTATTTTTTGCAATTATTCGTTAGAATTACGATTAAATTTTGAAAGTAATGTCTACGCTGTTGGGTGGAAAGATGGGTGAAATAACGTTGTCAGGACTGAGTGTTCGGTGCATATTCTTCGAAAACATCTTCGTGACAGCTTTAAGTCCTAAGTCCTGATCTTGAACAGGGAGCTGAATGCAGCTATGTTCTGTGAAAGAATACTGTGAATAAGTGGTAGAAGAATTACACTTCAGAGGGATTTAAAATCCTCTTTTATTAAACCACACGTATGTACAGCCACTTCCCAACTCGGGAGGGATACAGAAAATAATGATCGCCACTTGGGTCTAAACTGAGCAATCAAATTTAATTCAAACTAAAGCTAATTAGAAACTAAGTAGTCGTTGCTCACAGAGCTATGAACGCGAGGTTGGCCTCTAAACTAAATGGTGCGTAGCAAGATTTAACTAATACTGACGCACTTAGAATTACTTCAATAAGTAATAAAGTAACAGCGCTACGGCTTATAATTTAAATATTAGCTAATCAGGCGAACGTCGAATAGAGTAACAGTGGTCTGAGACTAAAAGCTCTCTCACACTGAAAGGTTTCGACCTTTCGTTTAAATAGAACTTGGCTCCACTTCAAATTAGCATAAAGCTGAGACGCGCGCTTATTCTAACGGGAAGTTGAAATGAGAACAGATAGAAAAGGGAAAATTAAAATAAAACTTTGTTAGTTTAACTAAAACCTTACAACGTATGTTGAATACCATGGCAACTTATTCACAAAATTTCCTGAAGTACATATGTCTGTTTTCCTGTAGCTTTTCCCAATTTTGTAATTATCTCCATACATTATTTTTTTGAAGTAATCCGAAAGAAAAGGAGCATTAAGGCTTTCATACAGAAAATAATTTCCGGATATATACTGTAGAGACATTAGGTAGTTTTTGAAAGCAAGAGAGATGAAAAATGACCAAAGCCCTCGCCGAGACTCCAACCTCCCGAATACGCGCCGAGCGTTTTAACCACTACACCAGGAAGGCATGCTAAGAAGTCGGGAGAAATACCTTATATACTACCCCTTTTAAAAACAGACTAGGGATTAGGGGACTCAAACGCAAATCCTGTTGGTGGAGAAGCATCATCCACCATCTATTAGTTCGAGTGCCACTGTAAAGATATTAGTTTAATTTTTGAAGCAGGAGAGACGAAAAATGAGCAATGCCCTCGCCGAGACTCGAACCACGGACCTCTCGAATACACGCCGATTGTGCGGACCACTATACAACGAAGGCATGCTAAGAAGTCGGCAGAAATACCTTATACTCCTTGGTTACGTTTTTATGAAACCTATATTATCTCAGTTTTCATTGTAAACCCTCATTTTACACTAAGGCAGCTGTTAAAGATGGTTCTATATTTTACCCATTGAAACTAATCGTGTAAAATTACGCTGATTCTTATTGTTTTACTTCTCCAATAACCGTCTGTTTAAGTTTATAATTCCATAGATTGTTCTCGAATTCGGCGAACGTGAATTGGTTTTTAAGTATAAAAACAGCACAATTACATGTTCTCAGAATTTGAGAGACTTTTGTATAATTCTCTCGCTCTCTTTCTTTTTTTAATTCAGATGCATAAAAGCCGCGCAATAAAACTACACAGCATGCGAAAGCTAAAAATGCAAAAATGATATAAATGCATCATGAAAAAGGAAAGATAATAAGGAGAAGTGTTAACGTTCAAATAATGCGAATTGTACAACACTAAGAATAAAGCGTAACTTTAAAAATATATATTCCATTAATAAAATAGTAAACATGAAACATTTCCCTTCTTAACCTACATTTTATTTTAATGAAAAAGCTTGAGAAATGTTCAAGAACAATATAAAAGGCTGAATGGAGAAAAACAGTTTTTCTTTGAAAGATTTGTTTTCCGCTTGGTTCGTCATTTCTTTTATTTCCTGTTTTCTTTCCTGTTTTCTTTCTTTCAAATTTGGGAACACAACGTTTAATAAATTAATAAGTGCAGTGCGCTTATTAATTAATTATTAGTTTTACATTGTCTTTTCAACATGATTATTAATTTACATGGTTAATTTAATTACATGATTTTTATTTACATGGTCAATTTAATTATTAATTTTACATGGTCTTTTCAACATGAAAACGTAACTGTGTTTTCATTGTATGAATTGTAATTTCATTGGGCAGTCAATTTATCTTCATTTATTTAATAATTTGTAAAAACAATTTAATTATCGCAAAATTTCATTAATTTTGGCACTTGATTTCTTAACGTTACTATGTAAATAAAGAATTAATTTAACAATAATGGAACAGTAGGAAGCTATTTTTATGTACAGAGAATTAAATAGTTTTAAATTCTTGCTTATTCTAGCTTAACATAACACTTTTAACACAGAACCTTTACCTAACGTTTTCAAACTGTGTGTTATATATGTCAGAAAATTTGGTTGAAATTTAAATAACTTTTTTCGAGAGGCACGCCAGGCAATTGCATCTTGGGTTTGTTGTTCTTGTCTTAATATAAAACTAACTGAGGTCTCCTTAGACTTTAATGTAAGCTTTCTCTCAATTTTTATTAGTTTTCTTCATTATAAAATATTTAAGTCTATTCCAACGTTCTCTGCGCGTCTTCCTCGATGATTACTTTTGAACTCCCCAGTTTCCGAGAAACTCTTTTTCTCCTCTTCTTTTTCCTCTGTTCTGTAAGTATATTGTAACTTAAATAATGTAGAAGTTTATAAAAAAAACTTTGCTATAAAGTAGCGAAAACAAATTTAGCTTTGCGTTTTAAAACCAAAATTTCTGAAACGGAGTCTTATTTTTATGAAATTTGTTTTCCTGAAATAAAACACGATGCTTCATAATTTTGAGCAATCATAATGGGTGGCATTAGTTAATGATCTTTTAGAACTGTTTACATTGGAAATGTGTAAAACTTTTATTGATCTTTTTCATTCAAAATTACATTTTCTTTAATGCTTTGTTTTGTATGATTACGGCGTAAAGCCCCGAGAGTTATCTGCCTAAGGTAAGGGATGCCTTCATGGAGGATTTTCTAAGGGAAACTGCTTACACACGGGAAACCCACGAATCCGCCCATGCAGCCAGCCGGTTCGTGGGATTCCAATCTCGAACCGAACTACCAGTGTTCAGGGTTCGGCCGCTGGTGGGCCCCGATTTTCTACATTGTGGAAGGCAGCCCTCGCTTTACACAGATAAACGTCTTGTGCTTTTCATAGCCCTAAAACCCCCCATATTTAAATAAGTAATAATATAATGAGCTAACGTTTATGTTATCTCGAGATCTCTTTTTTGCTTTGGCTCTTAAAGTAGCATCACAAAAAAAAACATTCATATGAAAGGCTAATCTATTTTAGAAACAAAAATGAATTACAAATTGCCAAATCTATAAAGCAGTGGAAATGGTTGAATGTACAAGCATATTTTCAAAAACGACTTTGCCGTACATATTGTTAACGAACTTAAGGTTATAAGGTATTTCTCCCGTCTTCTTGGCATGTCTGCGTGGTGTAGTGGTCAGCACGCTCGGCGCGTGTTCGAGAGGTCTGTGGTTCGTGTCCGGGTGAGGGCATTGCTCATTTTTCATGACTCCTGCTTCAAAAATACCTAATGTCTCTATAGTGGCGCCCGAATTAAGAAGGTGGTGAATGATGATTCTTCACCACCAGGATTTGGCGATTGGGTCCCCTAATCCCCAGTCGCCCTTTAAAATGGGGAGTACAAAGGTATTTCTTCTGCCTTCTTGGCATGCCTTCGTGGTGTAGTGGTCAGCACCCTCGGCGCGTATTCGAGAGCTCCATGGTTCGAGTCCCGGCGAAGGCATTGCTCATTTTTTCTGACTCCTGCTTCAAAAATACCTAATGTATCTACAAGGTACATAGCCATAATGTCGTGTACTTCAAGCGCATTTGTAACAATGATTTCTGACTGAATGTTGAAAGATATAGGGTTAAAAAAGCATGGTGGATTTTTCAGGGTTGAATATTGTATACTGGGCTAAATGACAAATAACTTTTAAAAATAAGAGGCTGTGTAGATCTGTCAATTTTACAAGATCTTTTAAAACTACAATCTCATTACTTAACGATTAAAATGTAGATTTGCGTGCCCACATCTACGCGTTTTGTAAGCATCTGTAAAATTCTTCATAAATATCAATAACCTTAGCCAATTTTTCGACTGAAATATTGTGGAGAATGAAGCCTGATTTTTTTAATGGGGCTGTACTGTATGGTATAAAGCCAAAGAATCTTTTAATATCCATGAAGTAACTTCAAGTTCTCTGATATAGCTAATACTTTTTATTTCATCTTTCAGTTTCTTTTTCCATTTCTTAATATCAAGCACATTTTGCTACTGATTAATATACCATACCATTCATGGTGACGAAATTAAATTGGAATCATTTTCAGGTACAGCAGGGCAAAAAAAACTAATTGGGTATAAATTTTCAAAAACTTTTCGCAGATTAAAATTTTGCAGGCCTGTGTTACTTAACCAATAATATATTGCGCATATTCCAAAAAAAAAGGCGTAAAATTGAATGTTGCCGACATTTCAAACTAGTGGGCTGTTTCGCAAACCTTAATTTTTTCACGTGACTTCAAAATTCGAAACTAATCCACCTCCCATAAACTGACGTCATAGCAAAGTTATTTCTGAAAACAGGCGGCAGCTTTATCGATTCACCTTCTACAACCCGAAGAGAAACACCTACATCTTAATTAGCAATTTTCAAGGAACACGAGAAGGTGCTAATAAAAGAATAACTCCACTTCAATGACTTCATATGTTCCCACATATTTAAGAATTTTTTAAATTTTACCTTCCGCTGCAGCATTATTTTAAAGCAATTAGCAAAATTAATTTTTTGTTGAAGTTCCTGCAAATTTATATCAAGAAAAATATTTTATTAACGATGGATTTCAAGCATTTCTTCTCAAGTTATCGATTATTTATATGCTTATATTATACTCTTTCATTTTTATCAATTAGTTTCATGGAAATAGGAGAAAACGATAACCTATTCATTATTAAAATCGTTACTATTTCAAATCATCATGTACTGCTACATCACTATTCAATCATTACAAATTAAATTTACCATTTCACTCAAAATTAAAATCATTTGAATTTGCCACTTGAGTATGGGAAGAGCGATTTCGGTATCCTGAAGTACGGCAAGAAAAACAACTTTTAAGCTTCAGGAGTTTTAAAAAATCCTCATAACAATTATAATTCGCCGCCCAGACGTATAGTAATTGGGGAAGCCGACTGCCATACCATAGAGCCCGGGTTCGAGTCCCGGAGAAGGCATGGTTGTAACTGTCCGTCCCTTCATAGAAGGCAAAGGTGGGCCACATTACGTGCCTCCATAATAAAGTGATCACAACTTCTGGCCTTAACCGAAGTCGGCTGAGGGCCCCCCATTGGTTTAAAAGAAAAGATAAAAATGAATAAATAATTCGATTTTTATCGAATATTTTTAAAAAATTTTAATTTAAAATTTAGTTTAAAAAATTTAATTCAAAATTTGATTTTTTTTAAATTTAAAATTTAATTTAAAAATTTTAATTTATGTAAACATCAGCATTTAAATCTGAGTAAAGAAAGCTCTATCTCC
>KK118641.1:21003-130487 GCA_000611955.2 Stegodyphus mimosarum
GGCATTTTCTTCGATTACAACTACCGACAAGAATTTTTGCAGTACGTAAGTTTTGCAGCTTGGTGATAAAATCTTGCTTCCTGGGAATATGATTAGTTAAAAGAAGAATTTTGAGAATATGCATTCATAAGTTTATAGTCATTAGATTTATCGATGCAGGAGATGTCACAAATATGCAAAGCCCTAGCCGCGATTCGAACAATAAAGTTCCCAACGATGCTACCGGTACGTACTATCCAGTTGCACTGCGAAAGAACTCAGGTAAAAAATACCTTATATAATCTCCCTTTCAAAACGCCACTGGGAATGAGAGGGACTTATCGCCCACCCCATTTTTAAGTTCGGGCGCCACTTCTAAGGTCATTAGGTTTACCGCTACTGGAGACATGAAAAATGTGTAATGCCATTTCCGAAATTCGAACACCAGACTTCCGATCCAGTTATACCACAAACGCATATAGAAAGGAGGGAGGAAATACCTTATAGGTTCATGTAACAAATATTTTAGAGATGGCCACTTAGAATCGTTTTGTTAGAAAAAGAAAGCTGAGAATTCAGACAGAAATCAGGTATCTATTGCCAATCCCCTATAAGGTATTTCTCCTTTTTACTAGCATGTCGTGTTCTAACGGTAGCACATACGGCGCGCACTCGAGAGTTCCAGATTCGAGTTCCTGTGACGCCCTTGCACAGTTTTTATATCTTCTGCTTTTAAATAATTCAATGTCTCTACTGTGAAGCATGAACTAAAACGTGGTGGACAATAATTCGTTACCACCAGAATTTGGCGTCTAGGTCTCCTAATCAACAGTCACCTTTTGAAAGGGGGAGTGTATGATGTATTTCTTTCCTCTTTCCGGCATGTCTTCGTGGGGTAACAGTAGCACACTCGGCGCATATTCCAGAGGTTCAAGTTCAAGTCTCGGCGAGGGCATTACTCATTTTTTATATCTCTTGTTTAAAAAAACCTAATGACTCTACAGTGGCGCCCCAAAAGGTGGTGCACAATAATTCGCCAACAATAAGATTTGGCGACTGGATTGCCTAATCCCCAGTCGCCATTTAAAACGGGGAGTATAGAAGATATTTTCTATCTCCTTCCAGTATGCCTTCGTGGTGTGACGGTAGCACACTCGGCGCGTATTCGAGAGGTCGAGGTCGAGTCCCAGCGAGGGAACTGCACATTTTTCGCGTCTCCACCTCCTTTCACATCACCTTTTCATGTCGAAATAACATAATTACTCTACAAGTGGGGCCAGAATTAAATGGTGGTGGAGAATAATTCGTCTCCACCAGCATTTGGCGATTAGTCCCTAGTCCCCCTTTAAAAGAGGGAATATATGAGGTATTTTCTCCCTCGCTTCAGCATGCCTTCGTGGTGTCATTGCTTCAAAAGAAACTAATGTCTCTACAAGGCTATCAATGATTTGCTAACAGTTGCTAAAAGAGTGCTAAGGATATTATTTGTTAAAAATATTAAGATTTGGGATTTGGGAAAACTTTTAGTGAGTTATAAAATGTCTGAAATTAACGTCTGCGTTAATAACATTATAGATGGAGTCTAATTACCATTTCTGTAATGTTAACTGGACATGCGACATGTCGACTGGCAAAATGCAACTATTTCGAGACGAAAGTTATTAGGGTATAACTTTTCTCAAAATAAACTTATACACTTGATTCTTTTTTTCATTTAAACTGCATAGATTGTAGATTACAGAAAAGGCATGAAATATGTATTAAATTCTTAATATTTTTAAAAACTAGTTGTTTAATTTCACTTACCTCTGACGAATCTTTTGTGACAATGTGCTAGTTTGGTACACTTTTCTTAAATATTACTGCGCCAATCGTCTTAAAATTTTGCATGGTAGTTAAAAACATATCATTTAAGAATAATAAACAGTATTTTACATTTTACTTAAAAAGAAAAAATATTAAAAATAAATTAGTAATATGTTTTGAAAGGAAAAGAAATTAGTATTAAATTATTAATATATTCAATACTAATGCTCGTAAATTTTATAACCTGCATAGTTTTAAAGAAATGGTAATGATAAACAACTGTAGAAACTTGGAACCTTCCAGGTTGAATAGTTTTCGAGAAAAATGTACCGAAAGTTAAGAAAAACACATTTTGAGAAAAACGAAAAAAACCATTTAAACACTAATAATTTACAGAAAATAGCATTTCAGTATTTTTCTGCACCATAACGACCTTGAAGTGACATTTCTACATCCAGCTGTTTTTGTTTTATAACTATATTTTTATTTCTGGCCATTTTAGAAAGCGTTTTGGTAAGCGAGCTGGGCCTCGCGAATTCTAACACAATCTATTTTCTGCAGACACTTTACCGTATAAAACTCTGGCTGCATTCCTAATAGTTCCATTACTTTACTACGGCTTCGTACACCATCATTAAAACATATTACTGAGTCGAATAAGCCTAATTTTAATGTGATAATACTCATAAAAACAGTTTTTCAAAAATAAAAATAAACACAGAAAGCACGAATTTAAATGAAAAAAGCGAAAAGAATAGCGAAACATAAAATAAACAAAGTACGTTGAACATAAACATACGAAAATCGACAATTGTCCACTACACAGCTTAGTAAACAAGCCAGTTTAAAAAAGTTTGCCAAGTGCGAATCATATTCTGACCAAGGAAATAATAAACCTGCTAAAACATCTGTATGTGCAAGAGATAACGGAATATGAAACATCTGCCCCTTTAAATTTGTGGGCGTGCCAGTGGTTGTTTACATTTTTAAATGAGAGATTTCGGTCTTTTAAAATTTCGAAACATGCATAAATTATATATTTTTGGAATAGTCTCAGTCTATTTTATTTTTCCAGCCCAAAATCGAAAATTCGAAAATTTGAAAATTTGAAAATTTTTTATGTCATATGTCACCTTGATCACTTGATTAAAGTGCCTCACTAAATAAATGATAAGCCCACCCATCCATCCATCCATACGTTCGTCCGTCCGTCTATCTGCCCATCCGTCCACACGTAAGACATTATTTGACGACAAATATGATCAATTTTATCTGATGACAAATACTTTTTCTTAATAACGGGCATGTGAAACAAATAATTAAGATTGCAGTTCTCCGTTTTATTCATCTTTGAGTTTTTCTGCAAATTACGATGCACTTGCTTAAAAAATATACTCGCGCTAAAAAAATAAGCAATAAACGCTAAAAGAAATGGTACGAATATAAGACCCGGAATTAAAACACACAATTTTCTCATGAGGTTTTAACAGCGAATCAAAATCAGCATAAGACACAGTCCCTCAGTCACACCACAACCCCTTAAAAGGAGTCATACCAGACCTATGCCGGTCCGAATGCGGGACCTATGCTTATATAGAAGTACCGCAAGCAGCGGTACTTCTGTATAATCCGAAGTTTATAAGAAATAAAATAAGTTTTTCTTATCTTAGTTTTAACTTAGGTTTAGATCACTTTGTAATGTTGGCTCTAAAAGGACGTTAGAATGTCGATTTCAGCAGCTAAACTAACTTGAGAAATCAAAAGTGTTAGAAACTAAACTTTGAATTTGTGAGAAAGTTTTTCTAGAATTTAAAACTCTTAACAAAATCGTTTTGAGACCTTTTTCTTCGAGTACCTAAATTCTGACGGGGAAAAATGCAAGGTACATTTTAATTTTCTAAAAGTTATTTTAATTTATTTAATCCTTCCTGTCTTGCCTACTTTCAACTTACAACTCCCTACCAGAATGAGGCTTTGAAGGCTTTGAAATGAGGCTTAGAATGGCTTTGAAAGCAAATGAGGGAAGATTTTGATTGACAGAAGTTCAAACTGCGCGATGAAATGCATTGAAAGGCTATCGGGACTTTGCAAGCTGGTGTAAGACAATTCGCTGTTGTAAGAGAGTTGGATGTGCATCGTAGTGCCATCAGCAGGCTGCGAAATCGTTACCAAAGGGATCAAAACCCGTGCAGAAGACGTGGGTACGTACGCCGGAGGATTACCGCAACAGCAGACGATCACTTCCTGTTGCTATATGCAAGAAGTCGTAGATCACTAACAGCACGACACCTGGTGTCGCATGTCTGCTGCTGGGAGATGATACATATGCTGCCACGCTCTGTCAAACCGGACTGCATGAAGGTGGACTGTATGCCCGACGACTGTGTCCCTATGTTCGCATCGTATGCCAGAATGCGGTTGGAATGGGCCCATAAACATCGCAGTTGGACACCAGAGCAGTGGGGCTTTATGGATGAGTCTCGATTTAATATCCAGAGTGCTTTCTGAAGGGCAATGCTATGGCGAGAACCAGGGATACATAATCGGGCGCCAGACATCTTCGAAAGTGTGCGTTAGACAAGTAAGACGAGGAGGCTTACCTATATGGCCTGGAATAACAACGAATGACCGCACCGACCTTTAAGTGTTTTCTGGTAGTTCTTTCACAGACGTCTGATTAACGTGACAAAATTCTAAACTTTCTTGGGCCCTTTAACCCCTGCAGTTATTACCGACGCGATATACATGGACGATCAGCCTGCCCGCATAGAGCTAGATGTGGTGCGGAGTTGTCTCGAGAATGAAACTTTCCTTCACCTATAAGGTATTTCTCCCACCTTGTTCGCATGCCTTCGTGGTGTAGTGGTCAGCACGCTGGACGTGTATTCCAGAGGTCCGTGGTTCGAGTCTCGGCGAGGGCATTGCTAATTTTTCACAACTCCTGCTTCCAAATACCTAATGTCTCAACACTGGCGCCCAAACTAAAAAAGTGGTGGATGATGATTCTCCGCCACCGGGATTTAGCGATTGGATCCCCAAAACACCAGTCGCCCTTTAAAAGGGTGAGTATATAAGATATTTCTCCCGCCTTCTTCACATGCCTTCTTGGTGTAGTGATCAGCACACTCGACGCGTAATGGAGAGGTTCGTGGTTCGATTCCCGGCGAAGGCGTTGCTCATTTTTCATGTCTCGTGCTTCAAAATAACCTAATATTTCTACGGTATATAAGGTATATCTCTGCCTTTCTTCGAATGCCTTCGTGCTGTAGTGGTCAGCACGCTCGACGCTTAACCGAGAGGTCCGTGGTTCGATTTCCCGGCGAAGGCGTAGCTCATTTTTCATGTCTTTTGCTTCCAAATAACCTAGTCTCTACAACCGAACCTGAATTCCATAGCGCATGTATGGAACACGTTGGGCTCCGGCATGCATTGCTACAGGATTAGGACGCTACTGGCACAACAAGGGATCAACGACACTATTACCAGCATGCATTTCAACTAGAAGGTACCATAACCATTATTAGCGTGATGTTTCCATTGCAGATTTTTCCGACGTATTTGGTCTTTCGCGATGTGACGGTCGTAATACATATGTGTTTATATGTCTTTGCGTTATTGTTTACTTCGTGGTTTAGTAATTCCACACTCTTGGATCAGTTTCACGCATGATCATTAACGTTTTTGTTTTATTGCTTATTTTTTTCACAGGATTAAACTCCGTGTTTCGCTTTTCTTGCTTATTTTTTTAGCAGGATGAAACGTATTTAACGTTAGGTTTCGAATCAAATTTCTGTTTCCAACTTTCTAAAGCACCCTATACAATATATACCAATAATTAAATTGATTTTATAGGTTACACACTTTTTTATATGCATTTTCCTCTTTAAAATAATCCAAACTTCTTTTTTCACATATAGCTTCCTTGTTTTGAAACTCAGTTATTTCTTAAAATATTGAAAAATAAATGCACCGGTACTGTCGAGAACGTTTGTAAAAAACGTTGATAGGTTGAGTGAATGTTATGTAAAGATTTTTAATAGTAACTAAGTTTGAGGGATTGTTTCGAATTGTTAAAAGGAATCACCTTAGTTACCTATTATAAAGCAGATCTTTATTAGGAAAGAATATCCTGACACTTTAAGTAGTACTTAAAAAATCTGGACAGTATAGCTTGGTATAATATCTATGTTTTCTCTTATCCTTATAATCCTCAGAACACTTGCATTCTATGATTATATAAGAAGGCTAACAGCAAATTTGAATAATATCGCCCTTAAACATTAGACATATGAAACTAGACTATCATAAAAATTATTTGCCAGTGCGTTGAAAAGAGGAATTTGGAATTTCATATTGAATGAACTAATGTAGGCAGCTTATAGAAATAGAACTTAAGAAAGTTTTCTTCGAATGAAAAGGAATTTTTCAAATCTCTGCTAAGAACAAACTCAAAAAAAGAACTCTTAAGAAAGGTCTCTTAAGAAGAAATTTCTATAAAACAAACTCTTAGCACTCATCTCCTCCTCTAACAACTCTCCTTTTGCACTTAGGCAGCTGAGGGAGATGGTTCTGTAATTAAAGCATCGAAACTAATCCTGCAAAGTTTAGAAATATTCCGATAACTCTTGTTTGATTTCTCCAAAAAACAAACTCTTATTAAGAGAATAATTTTATTTTCTTGACAGAGCTCGGTTAACTTCTAACAAAAGAAAATTTTTAAATATTTGAATTTATAAATATTTTTAAAGAAAACTGTTATTATATTCTCATGGAAGCAGGTGAAATTTAGATAGCAGCATCTACACTGCGAATAATTTTTTGGAACAGAATTCTAATGTCAACGAGATCTTTCTGTAGCCTTCAATAACTTTTTATACTTAAGTTATTAGAACTAGTTTTCACAAATACCATACATGAATATAAATTACCAACAAATTTGATTAATAGCATCACAATAACCGACTTTACAGACGTTCTTTTGCAGAAATCTTCAACCGCGAAGCTGGAAATTCAAAACTCTTTACATAAAAGTAAATAATCAAAGCATACTCTGTCTAATGTCTAGAAGATGGATTCTTACCTCCACGGCAAATAAAATGCGAAATTCTGTATCTGAAAGTAAAAGCATATATTAGAACATTATACTATTTTGATTAAATGGTTTTAAAATCTAATGAGAAAATGGAAATATATTGAGTCAATAATTCATTTACTTGGTAAAATTTGTTTACAAGCTTGTGCTTATTGTTTTACATTTATGTACAAATTTTGCAAATTTGCAATAATATGTATATCATTTGTTAAACATTTATTGCTTTATTGAGTTACTTATGTACTTTTTAGTGGCATACTTTATGAGACACGAGAACATATGCATTCATTTCCTTAAATACTAATAAAAAAATATGAAATGGTGTTTGAAACGTACACTGGTGAAATAAATTAAGAGAATTGGCATATTTCATCGAATTGCATGAAAAGAACTGAACTGAAGGAAAAATCACTGCTTCTAGATCAAAATGAAAATCTTGTACGGCAAATAGGTAAGCGTACACGTGTGTGTAGGCGAAGCCAGCAGAAAAACAGGTTTTATAAGGGCGCGGAGGGTAAGACGAATTCCGTTCGCTAGCACATCTCGGCGAATTTCTTTGTGTTATCTTCCAGCAATCGGTTAAATTCATATCGAAACAGTAAAAATGAGTAACCACCATTGTTTAGATAATGGAATAAGGTGGCGAATTGTGGGGAGGCTAGAAGCAGGCCAATCGCAAGTCCAAATATGCAGAGAGTTTAATTTAACGCCTAGCTTCGTGTGTAATCTATGGTAGCATATCCAGGATACTGGATCCATCGAGAGAAAGCTTGGGCAAGGTCGTTCAAGAGACACGACGGCCAGAGATGATCGCTATTAGTCCGTTTTAGCGAGGCGTAACAGAGGAGCTACAGCTTGTCAGATCTCTCGGGACCTGTATGCAGCCACAGGGACCCGTGTAACAAGGGTGACTGTTTCCAAAAGACTGAATGAGAGAGAGTTGTTTGCCAGAAGACCGGCTGTTTGCTCGTGCTCACGTCTACGGACAGGAGAGTCGGATTAGCATGGTGCAGGCAGCATAGTGATTGGAGTACGGAGCAGTGGGCAACCGTTCTGTTCACGGATGAGTCCCGTTTTAGCCTAAGCACCGGTTCTCGCCGTACGTTCATATGGAAAGAGCCAGAGACCCGCTGCCTATCCTCCAATGTCCTGGAAATCAACAATTATGGCGGTGTAATGGTCTGCGCAGGCATCATGTCGGATGGCTGCACACCGCTCCACGTCTTTGACAGAGGCTGACTGGTGTGAGGTATAGAGATGAGGTCTTGGAGTCCTATGTTCGCTTTTTCCGGGGTGCAGTGGACCCCGAGTTGATCTCTCAGGACGATAACGCGAGGCCACACAGAACTCTTCTGGTCGAGGAATTTCTCGAGAGTGAGGATATTCGCCGGATGGATTGGCCAGCCAGGTCTCCAGACCTCAACCCGATAGAGCATGTCTCGGAGGCTCTGCGGAGGGCAATTGCATCTCGCAAGTCCCCTTCGAGAACCATCCGGCAGCTGAAAACAGCATTGCTGAATGAGTGGGACCAATTTCCACAAGCACTGATAAACTGCTTTATTTCAGTATGACATCACGCTGCGAGGCCTGTATGGCTGTAAGAGGGGACCATACCCCCTATTAACCCATTTCTTTTGTGTCTTCTGCAACCGCTGTTTCAGACCTTCGGACTCCCATGAGTGTTACACACGAACATGCGTGTCTATTATAACTGTTGAATGTTTATTTTGTTTGTATTATATCAACATATATTCACACCAAATTTTATTAAACTCTGTGGAGCAGTTCTGGAGATCGTAGACCAAATATGAAAATTCTCTTAATTTATTTCACCAGTGTATAAAATGTACTCTTCTTTTGTGTGTGTGCGTCATCGTTACGTTACTCTGCCATGCTACCTGGCAGATTTCAGTTCTCGGAGATGTTGGTAGTCGATGCTCCATAACGTTTTCAATTTATGTTTAGAATTGAAATCGTAAATGTGGTGGTTAGCATCGCTGACTGTCGTGGCGAAGGGCCCGGGTTCGAATGCCGGAAAAGGCATGGATGTTTGTAAATGTGTAGTGTCCGTGCGGCATGGGGACACTCTAAATATGCGGCGAGCTGAAAGTTCTCTCGAGGGGTTAGTGGTGGGGAAAGAGGGATGGAAGACCCTCGGACACATCTCCCTGGAGAGCTCTCCATCAAAATTGGGAGCGGAACTGAGATAAATCGCACTGTCGCCTGTAAGCTACTCAAGGCTGTTGCCAACGACAGGCGTAAACTTGCGCTCCTTGGAACGACGAATTTTGGGGCCTGGGCTGACTGTAGGTCAGACAAGTAAGCATTAGCAACAATAACGACAATATATTACATTCCTGTGGGCAGCATAATTACTTGCGTGACTTCTAATAATCAGTTTATTTTACTTTCTCTCGTTATAACATGAGGCTCAGTAGCAGGAGAGGAACATGTTTCCATAATTTCTTCTAGAATGCCTAACGTAAATACGAATCGAATTTTGAACAGAATGTGCTTCATCCTTAAGGCAGGTAGCAATCCATTGCCTCAAATTTGTTTTCTATTATGCAAGTTATTTCTCTGTTCATTTCTCTTTGAACTACTTTAATTTTTTCGACCAGCTTGCATCTTTTCTTGAACAGCTTTCATATCCTCTTTAACCGATTCTTGACCAGCTTTCATCTCTTCTTTAAATGCAGCAAAGGCTGACATCAACTATCTTAACTGCTCATCCATCGCTCTTGTCATTGGCATTCAAATCCCCTTCTGACACCAAAACGTTTTCTTGCGTACGGGTTCGTAATAAATTGAATGCGCAAGTCCGATAATAGGTTAATAGTCGTTGGTATTACGATTTACTTTAATTAACACTTTCATATAACTTTATTTCACCGTTACTGTATACGATATCAGCAAGGTTTAAAATATTTCAAAATTTATTATGAAACACTGATTGATAGATTTGGTTGCAAAAGGCTTTCGAGGAACTAAATCATTTCTTTAGCTAAGAACATTTTGTGAGTTGTTGGTATTAAAATTTTAAAACCTTTTTCTGGCCTATTTATGACAAATTCGGAAGAAGTTCTGCAACAGCTTTATGTCTTTGAGCTTTTTACTTGACGCAATGGCAAAATGTTAGTATTTTGTGTTTATAACTAAAAGAAAAAACGAAATACTCACACCATCCCATTTTCCAGTTAATGTTTATTTAGAGCTCATCTGCTCAGACGTTATTTCTGTCTTTATCATAACACGATGCTTTCCCCCATTACTTATTTTTTTGAATTTTCCGTTGTTTATAAATTGCTTTGGTCTTTTCTGCTTCTTGGTTTTATCCTCTAAACGTGCTGTAATTTATAACACATCCATTATAAGTCTCTGGAGCTTAGGAAAGTCATTTTATGCTTAATGATGCTTTGTGTTTTCATCTCGAATAAGACTTTACACATTGGGCTGCTAGTTTATGTTATCTCATTCTTTTCCTTGAAAATATACACAACGGTTTTTTTTTATTATAAATGACATATCCGGCGATATTAATGCAGTTTTCGAGAAATGAGTTTGATTTCCATTTATTTATTAGCTGTATAATTACTGTATTTGACAATATTTTCATTTGGTATTTTATTAAGAAACGTTTTAATTTATATTATTAAAAATCAATCTGCTTACTTTTGACAGAGTAGAAGTCATCTTTCTTTTACATTTACTTTTCAAAATAATATTTCTGTACCATCAAAACTATTGATGTATTACTACATTTGATAATACGTTAACGTTTCAGCCAACTTGTTCACTTACTTATATTAAAAGTTACTCAGATTTTGCTTCATATAACTTTTCCCCTTTAAAATGCTTGAAGAAAGATCTTAAGATCTTCGGAAGATTTAGTTAAGATAGTTTTCCGAATTTTGTATTTAGTTAGAAAATTTGGATAGAATTATAATTAAAATTGTTGTATTTCCCCCGTGCGATCGGAAATTTATATTTAAATTGAATATTATGTTAGCTGTAACCGTAATTCCACTCGTTTTGCTTTACAGATATCTCGAGAAGTAGAAATTACTAGAACGATCTCACACCGCCGGTTGAAAAGCTATAAAAGCCAGAGAGAGAGAGCATCTCAGCTCAGTTGTTTAATTAGCTACTTAATTACTGTTGTTGCGATTTGAAGCTCCGATTAACTGAGATAAATCGGAGTGAGCTTTCTGTTTAGATATACGCTTCGCATTGCTTTTATTTTTAATTTTTTAGTAGTTTGAACTATAACTATTGATTATATTGCGTGATATTGTGAAAACTTTTATGAATACCTCTCAGGAACATTCCAGCATTCTAATATACAGGGTGTTTACAAAGTCCCGGACCCATTTTGATGCTTAATAACTCATCAAATAATAAACGTAGATTAAAATTAATAACATAAATGGTTAGATAGACTCAAAATGTTTCATAGCCCTTGTCAATGAACTTCCACGTGTGCCCTCCTAGTCGCACGGAGAATATCAAGTCGATATTCAATTTCACGCCAGGTACCGACAAGCATGTCGACATCCACAGAGGTTATTGCGGTTGTCATTCTGACTTTTAGGTCATCCATGTTCCACACTCTCCTCCTGTAAACGTTGTCCTTTACAAATCCCCAAAGGAAAACGTCCAGCGGCGTTATATCGGGTGATCTGGGTGGCCAAGGAATTGGACCTCCTCGCCCGATCCATCTTTCTATAAAAGAACTACGAACGATGGCACCCCAATGAGGTGGTGCACCATCTTGTAGCAAAACGACATGTGGCTGAAGCTCTTCTAGTTGTGGAAATACTAAGTTTTCCAACGTGTCTAAGTATATGACTGATGAGACCGTCTTTTCTGTAAAAAAGAAAGGCCCAATGACTCGGTCGTGCATTAGTCCGCACCACACATTAACCTTTGGGGAATCGCTTTGTGCCTCACGGTATTTATGGGGGTTGTTGCCATAGTTGATTCATAGTTGCCAAAAACAAAAGAGAAAAAAATGCAATTAATAAGGAGACGATATTTAGAAAAGTACAGATATTTAGACTGAAAAATGAAATTATCTGAAATTAACCATACGCGCAGACGATATTTACAAAAGTAAAGATATTCAAATCTGAAAAGGAAAATATATAAGTTATTCCATCAATAAATGCCATAAGTTTGTTTATATCTTCATTATTTTATCGGTTATTAAACATCAAATAGGTCCGGGACTTTATAAAGACCCTGTATTTCTTTTGATAAGAATAAATTTTATTAACCTATTATCGGACTTCTGTATTCAATCTATTGCGAACCCGTACCCGCGCAACAATATGATATTGCTGCCTCAAATTTGTTTTCTATTATGCAGGTTATTTCTCTTTTCATTTCTTCTTGAGCTGCTTCAATTTTTTGACCAGCTTCCATCTTTTCTTGTTTAGACGGAAGGATTGTTTGGAATTTTTGTCCCACTTGAGGCTCCAAGTTGACGTTTTTTTCCTTTCTTGTCGATGGTATTACCTATCGACGCTTTAGATATCGCAAAACCATGACTCTCGCATCGTTTTAGGATAACGGAGTATGTATATTTCTCTTCGGAAAGAGCGTAAACGTAGCTTTCGAACCACTGCTTTGTTAAATTCGCCATTTTGAATAAAAACAAAACTTTCGAGCAACAGACGATAATTTTGACTTTTAAAAACATAGTACAATTGCAATTCCTTCTTTTGCAGCAAACAATGTTTTATTACCGCTTACCAAAATCGTCTAAAAATGTGCGAACAGCCTCTGTAAAAATTTATTGATTTGTTTGCTAATTTTATACTCTAGAATTCTAGAAACATTCTTTTCTGTAATTAAGGCAGTTACGTAATCCCTTTTAAATGTTTGGATATTTGTGCCTTAAATTAAAACAATATGTAAGATAAACAATGTTAGGCTTACCACATTTTTTAACGTCAAATGTAGCTTGATAAATTGACCTCAACATGACAGGTTCGTCTAGTACTAACAGCACTCTTTGTTTCGTCCTTCTGGTAAGAATAAAACAGTCGGACAAAAGAAGAGCCCAATACTGTAATGTAAAAATTAATTACATTTAAATAGTATAAATGCATATACGTTTTTAAAATATGCCTTAGAAATGCACATTATAGTGTGCAAATTAATTGAGATGAAAGCGATTTTTACTTTCTTGTACGAAGTAAAAAGGAAGTATTGTCATCGCGAAAAATTTCGGGTACCATATTTCAACGAAAATATCTACTTTGACTGCTATCGAATGCAATTTAATGACGTTTTTAAGTGACATCCGTATGTAAGGACAGAATAAAAGATTCTTTTCCCCCAAAATAATTATAAAACTGATTTAAAATGCATTCTGAAGAGTTTTTTGTGGCGTTTGTACGTACGTATGTATTTATGTACCTCGCATAACTCAAGAACGAGGAGCCATCGAAATTTTGTATAAAGGACTGCTATTAACATGTAGATGTGCACCTCGCATTTTGCTTGCAATCGGCCGTACCATAAGTATATAAATATGTGTGTGTGTATATATATATCCGCTCTGTTACTTGGATCTATAAGCTCAGTTTCTTTATTCTTATAAGTTTGTAAATTGTGCATTTGTTTCCTTTAAAAATGACTGAATTATGTTCTTCTTATCTTCCGCTCAAAGGTTTTTATGTCTTTAACAAATGCGCTTGCAAAATTTGTAGAATTATCAACAATTTCAAAAATGTTTAAGTGCGGCTAAGCCTAATCTTTTCTCTCATGGCGGATATTTGTTTACATTTGAAACCTAAGAGAGTACTGGATTTATTGCCAATCTAGAGAAACTAAGTTTTGTAACAACAAAGATAACGCCTTCTTTTATCATTGCGAATTAAATCATACTTAATCCATTCAGGAAATTATTCGAGGAAATAAGTGTTTAAGATTTGCTTCGTAATTTTTAATATAGGTATTATGAGATTTTATGTATTTTTGCCTTGTCGCGAAATGAGAAGTGAACTAATTGAATGAGAAATACCGAATCGTCTGCGAAAAACTGTTTCTCTCTTTGTTTTGTTTGTTTGTTTAATTTTGTAAGGTTTTAGTTAAACTAACCAAGTTTTATTTTAATTTAAATCTTTCTATCTCTTCTCATGTTTCAACTTCCCGTCAGAAGAAGCGCGCGTTTTCAGCTTATGCTAATTTGAAGTAGAGCCAAGTACTATTTAAACCAGTGCTAGAAACCTCTTAGTGTGTATCTCCAACTCATTTCTATCTCCACGAGAGAAAGTCTACTTCAGGAACTAACTTCGTCAGGCCCAATATAGGGATTACATTAGGAACTGGCAAGAGCAGGTTTTTGCTTTCCTGCTGAAAGCCAGTATATACCAAAGTTCCAAAGCTCTCAGTGTGAGAGAGCTTTTAGTCTCAGATAACGGTCATTCTATTCGACGTTCGCCTGACCAGCTAGCAGCTGAATTCTAAGCCATAGTGCTTGCACGTGATTGCTTATTGAAATAAATCCAAGTGCGCTAGTATTAGTAAATCTTGCTACGCACCATTTAGTTAGAGGCCAACTCCGCGTAGAGCTCTGTGAGTAAAGATTAATTAAATTTATATTTAGCTTTAGTTTAAATTTATCTGATTGTTCATTTAGACGCAAGTGTGGTCTTTTACTTTCTGCATTCCTCCCGAGTTGGGAAATGATTTGTAAATAATATTGATTTATAAAAGAGGATTTTAAATCCCTTTCAAGTGCAGTTATTCTACAACTTAAGCACAGGATCTACAACCAGAACATAGCTGCATTCAGCTCCCTGTCCCAGATCAGGACTTAAGGATTTAAGGAGTTCCACGAAGATGTTTGCCAAGAATATGCACAGAACACTCAGTCCCGACAATTTCTTTTAAACATCGTTTTAGATTTATTATAGTATTTGAATAGAACATGTAGCAACTATTAGGTAAGTCTCCAGATGATATACATATTTTTGTGCATTCTGATGAGTTGTAAAATGAATGAGATGTAATGCTGTTAAGTGAAGCTAGCGCCAGAGTGTTGCTGTGGTAAACAAATATAGTGAATCTTCAAGAGTGTATTTATTCTACGGTGTTTTATGCGCTATCGATGAAGTAGATTTAATTCAATCCAGTAAATATAAATAAAATGCAAAATGCGTATAATTTAATATTCCGCACAAGGAAGTCATGTGATGTACACATCAGATTTTTTTTTATTATTTTAGATTACATACTTTCATTTAGAGTGTTAACAATAACATAAATAGGAAATATAACCTCCTTTAGCTGAAATAGTATATTGCTCTTAGGCATTGTCTTTCATAGTCCTTATGTATATAATATTTCGTTCTTTGTGATGGAACGCCACTTTTATAACCTTCTTCACCATGAGCTATTTTGTTGTACAGTCATTCTGCAGAGACGTTTTCCATGAGAACCTGCCACAAGTTTTCGATCGGATTTAAATCTGGTGAATTTCCAGGTCACTTTAGCACAATCATTTTATTTTGCAGTGTGGACCTTCTGACAGATTTTGAATTGTGGCATGGGTCAAATAGTGCTGGAAATGTTTTCGAGAATAGCACAATCCTACTTTTTAAAATTGTTATACACTTCGATGAAGTTATCATTCTGTCCAGAGAAACTAGATTTCGAAAGCCATCTGCAATGGAAAAATCCCAAAGCATTTGCTTTTTATGGTATTTTAACGGATTGTTGGACAGGTTGAGATCTTTTTGATTCACCCTTCCTTCGTCTAACAATGCTAGATCTGTAACCACGAACAAATAAACGAGCCTCTTTGCTGAAAATGCCTTTCTTTTAGTCATTTGTAGTCAAGGTTTTATATTTTTATAAGCTTATTATTGTATAATGTAATTTCTAAATAAAAGTCGATCAGATTTTGAGTTTGTTTTCCTTTTCCTTCTACATTTACTTTTCCTTTCTGGGGAAAATGATCCAATTTCATTGTGTCCGAGAAACGCTCGATTTTTCCAATACCAGCTGCGGAAGGAATATTCATTACAATCATGGATGTGCAGTTATATAGTGAGGTAACTTTTACACTCATTCTAGGTGTTATACACATTTTTAGTACACTAAAATAAACGAATGCAAAGCATAATTAAAATGTATGAAAAATAACTTCCATTTCTCAAAGAAACAAGCTTAAATAGTGCATTAACCCTAATTTATTGCCTAAACCAATTCAAAGTAGCCAAAGGTAGACATCCAGGAGATATTGAGGCAGATAACATTGTTCATGAGGGACTCTTTCTCCGGCGTGGCCCCCGGGTGCACCCCCCGCCGGGGGGGGGCTGGCACGAGATGGCAACCAAGTTATAATTCTGTCAAAAAGACTCGGCCTCCATAAATTTCCGTACGATAATATGAGACTACTATAACAATTAAGGCGAATGATCTTATAAGGTATTTTCTCCCTCCTTTCTGCATGCCTTCATGGTGTAACGGTAGCACACTTGGCGCGTGTTTCAGAGGTCCAGGTTCTAGTGCCGAAGAGGGCATTGCTCATTTTTCATGTGTCCAGCATCAAAATAACCTAATGACTCTAGGGTGGCGCCCGAACTAGAAAGGTGGTGGATTATGATTGGTCACCACCAGGTTTTGGCGATTGGTTCCCCTAATCCTCAGCGCCTTTTAAAAGGGGGAGTATATAAGGTATTTTCTCTGATTTGTTCTTGATTGAACTGACGATCAGAACTGTTAGTTATAAGATCTCGTACCTAATGCACTGAATTCAGTCATGAAAAGTATCGTTAACTTGAAGATAGCGTCAGTGAGAAAGATAAATTGCGTTTCCTGCTTGCCTTCGTGGTGTAGCGGTAGCACACTTGGCGTGTATTCCAGAGGTCTAGGTTCGAGTCCCAGCGGGGACATTTCCCATTTTTTTATGTCTTCTGCTTCAACATAACTTAATGTCTATACAAACGTATGGATCTTATCGTATTCAGATAAAAGGGGATAGTAAGAACTATTAAAAAATTTAAAATATTTTGCAAACAAAATGGAAATTCAGTAAAATAAGTTGAATTTTTCAAAACATTTTAAATTAATCAGAATTAGAAAACAATTAGCAAATCTTTCTATACAATTTTATGACTAACTGCATTTTAACTATTTATAATTCAATGAGTTAGACTCATCAGGCTGCAAATTATCTCAAAAATTAAACAGTTCTAAAATTGCGTTTTCTCCTTTTTGACTATTTTAACAACAACTTAATAAAGCGAGTAAAATTTAGAAATTTTCTTGTGAAAATCTAGTTGAGATAGAACAAATTTATTTTTTTTCAAAAATTAATAATTATACTATCTAAGTAAATATAATATGCTTCTGTGAAGCACTATTGTAACTATTAAAAAAATTTTCTATACTTAACGAAAAAATAGAAATTAAAATTAAGCAAAATGAAATAAATTCCTTCCTAGAATTATGCTCTAATGTATATACAGAGGCATAAGATAGAGTCTTAATTGCAGGTGAATTTGCAAGAATATTTCCTGCCTGCCGTTAACTGCTTTAATTTACAAAAAGATAGAATAGACTAGGAAGATTTTGTTACACCGCATAATGCATTCTCTATCGCTGCTCGGCTTTATCAAAATAAAGGTTAGCTTTTGGTACTGCCAAAAAAATTCACCATTGAAAATTCTAGTTTTTAGAGCAGGTTCTGGAGACATTTTGCAATTTCTTGCGAAAAAAAGAAATTAAGAATTTTATTTTTGTTCAACAAATTTCGAGAAGAAATACCATTACGAGGGTTATTGATGTATACAAAACAAATCAAGGTCTCACCAAATAGTGACTCTGAGAGAGACTTACGCTTTTGTACATTTATTGCCTTCACACATGCATACCGGATGTCCCAAAAGGTCATTGCCAAACGTAACATGCTGGTCTGTCATATTATGACGAATAAGATTTACATAGTAACTCGTGCCGAAAATGCAAACATGGTTATCAGGACTACTGTTTCTTCTAGTTGATTTTGAAAACATAACTGGAGTCCTGAGTAGGGACAGGAAGCTTACTAAAAGCTATGTTCATGCGTGTGTAGAAGCTACAACAAAGATAAGAAGGGTTTGAATTCCCCTTTGTTTGCTTAGCGATTTTGCAGACGTTCCCGCGCTTCGGGATACAAAGACCAACCACTTGTGGCTTGAACGTAAAAGAATATAAGACTACTAACTAACTAAAATTTAAATAAGAGCTAACTTTTAATATTTTACACAGATGACTAGCCCTAAGACTTTTCTTTTAAATGACTACGTCTGAAGTACGCAAACTGCGGAAAACTGCAACACGTCTTTAACTTTCAAGAGAGTTAAACCACTGGCCTTAAAGGCGAACAGTAACTGATGGCAAGCTCGCGTTAAGCCTCGTAGCAAGAGGGCTTTCTCTCTCTCTCTTCTTCTCTTGGCAAAAGGCGGCAACTTAAATACTTAAGCGTTAGCAAGTACAAATTGCATAAACATATTCACGCGTTCATTCTGGCCGCAAGTGAAAAATAAGAGATGATAGTAAAGTTTTAAAATAAAGTAAACGTTAGTTAAACTTAAGATCCTTACATGGTGAGCTCTAGAGTGTTCGCAGGCATAGAGGAGGAGCAAAAACGGAAATCGAAAGATGTGTTAATATTATTTTTATTAAGTAACATGGTTAAATCACAAAAGGTGTTCAAAATTCCTTCCATTCATGAAAATACGTGCTTCACAACGTCGACGCATGGATTCACGGATCCGTTCAAAATGGGCAGGTGTTTCATGGATTACGCTCGTATTGTACACCATAGACTTCATGTATCCCCACAGGAAGAAATCCGGGGGGCAGGTTGGGGGATTGCAGTGGCCATGGGACTGTTCCGCGACGCCATTTAAATAATGTATTTCGGAGAGTTTTAAGTTAGTAAACCAATTCATCCTTCTCCTGCAATGTCCTCGCCTGAAATTATCCACTCTCCCGTAAACCTGCGAGCACATTGTTCTCTAGCTGTCGCTGTTGGCATTTTCAGACACAAGTTCCTATGCAAATCTTGTAGCTTTCAGCTGATCGTATAAAGTAAAAGGTATTTTAATATTTGCTGATAGATTTAACAAAGGTATTCCATTTATTAAAGCAATAGCATCTTCAGGCACGTAGTGTTACTGAATTTCATATTTTGGGTAATAAAGTTCCAAATGTAGCCATTGTTTCTCTGACACCTAAGTATCATTATTTTAATAAAACAATCAAGATTTGTTTACTGATCTGGTTAATTTAAACGTGTTGGAATTAAAGAGTGTACACAAATCGTGATACGTACTTGAACGTAATGCTTTCCTTCGACCTTCGATAACTGCCCTGCAAAAAGCCAGTATCGTCCTGGATATATAAGGGAAAAATCCTGTAGAAAAAAAAGTTATATAAATTAAGAATTAATTCAGTAATGTGTTTTACTGAAATAAAAGCAAAAATACGAATCCTTGATAAATTATACGATGGACTAATTTTTTAAACTTTCTGTTTAGTGAAAAATCTATGGATTTCATTTTAACTCTCTAACCGGCGAGGCCGTATATATACGGCCAAGAGTATTTTTTGTGATATCTGTACGAACGTATATATATGTGCATATTAAAATATGTCAAAGAAATTTAGGCGATATATTAAAAGTACATAAATCCAGGTATAAAATGCCAGGAAACTTTTTACATTAAATCAAGAAAATAAATTTTTCTGGTAGCAGTTTTGGGAAATTTGTGCTTTCTTAGCGAAAACCCTGGCCAGTCATACGGTTAAATCGCCACATTTTTGCATTTAGCCTCGAACAATAATAGGAGAAAAGCTGTCTTATTTTTAAGCACCAACCGCTCGGAGGAGAAAGGAGTTAGCGATTCTGACTGCCGTACCGAAGGGTCCGGGTTCGAATCCCTGAAAAGGCATGGATGTAAATTGTCTGTTCCTTCGTAGAAGGCAACATGTATCTTAGTAGGGGCGAACGCCTGTAATGGCCAGTGCCCGCTACTGAAAAAACAAATTACCACCACTGAATGAACTCTCAAAGAAGGAAATGAATGTGCAAAACATCAAGCTGTCTTCTTTCTCAGTTGTTTCATTAGCTTTCTGTTATGCACGTTTAAATTTCTAATTAATATTAACTAAAACAGTTAGCATTTATAGCTGCATAAACAAATATAGTATAAATACATAAAATTAACCCTCGCTGGCACTTTTTTTCATATAACGACCTCCGAAATTAAGGATTTTTGTTGATAAGGCGAAAGCAATAAGAAGATGGGATAAGGAGATAGCAATGGCAGTTTATATATCTTGCCTTCGTTTCATGGAGAGCTTCAGAAAACATATTTTATGGGCATAATAAAGCTGCTAATGGAAAAAACCTTTCTGTATAAATAAGTTAGAAATATATGCACGTTTTAATTGGACTCGCTGTCTCCTTTCAACTCTGACGATTTATTCGCTAAAATTCTCATTACAGGAATTAAGAAACTTCAGTCTTTCATAGGAGAATAACAGTCCTTGCGTTCTTAACTAAATTAGTTATTTTATCTAACTAGAGTATTGCCTTTAATTTACCTGTCAATACTATTAGACGTATAATGATTCATAAAATAGGAAAGGAAAGAAATACTTGATGATATTTAAGCGACAATATTTTCTTCTTAGTTTCTCTGTATTGTCTCAAACCGCGTTCTTGAAATTTACTTTGTAACGGAGCGTTAGTCTAAGACAGCATTACTGTAGTGTACTGTAGTGGAGTTATGTATTCAAACAAGATCTGTTATGGTTGCTTGAAAACTTGATCCGTAATGGCTGCTTAGTTCGGAAACAGTTTGACGCACACATCAGCAACCATTCGATTCCTCTCAGAACATTGAAGTTTTGAGAAGATGGCTTTGTAAAGTCGCAAAACCACCAGGTCATTGTAAATCTCATGGGTAGAGAAAAGTATAGTTTGAACGTTGAATACAGTTGCACAAATCTTAAGAAGATCGATTAATCATTTACCTATTGCCCTTAAGCAGTACGGCCGCTGATTTAGGCCTTTTCTAATTTGCCCGTATGCTGGAAGGTCACTCTTATTTCTCTGGTGCTTTTACTGTTTTGCACGTACACTGCGCAGAAAAAAAAGGAACAGTTCTATATCTCCCGTTCTACTGGGCCGATTGACGAAATTCAAACTGCGTTTTTCATGTCTCGAAAGCGCGACATAGAATATATATTAGATTTGTATATAACATCATTCTAGCATAGGTATTTTTACACAAAATCGGACTTTTTCTCAAATAACATTGCAATTGTTTTTCCATATATTGATTCTGCGACTCACATTATGCCTAAATATTAAATTTTGTAAACTTTGGCTCGAAATTTACAGAGAATTTCATGAATTTAACTTAACGAATTTTCTTTTTCAGTTTGAGCCAAGAATAATTCACTTGGCGAACTTCTTGATATGTGGCAACCTATTTCCCTTCCCTCCCATTGTGCAGCAGAGGAAAAACGTCACATCGTTCCTGCCTGTTTACATTGTGGATATGAGGAAAAAAAGTCACATCGTTCTACTTTCAAATAATTTTAACAAAGTGCTTAAACCACATTTTCGTTATTATAGCATTCAACAAATGTGCCAAATTTCAAAACCTGCCAATTTATAAAATTAATGTGTATCTTCGGAAATTTTGAATACAAATCTCATGCAGGTATGCTTAGAAATAAATATACTTTAAGATGATTGTAAACATTTTATAGGTCATAATTCAAAATTTTCTTCGAAAAACTTCTAAAAATTATTTAAAAATACAAATTTTAAAAATAAACCATAAAAAATGGGCGAATTTTGTTTGGCATGAACCTAAATTTCGAACTGTGTAAGAAGGAATCAAATAAGTTTCGTAAAAAAAGAGATATTAATAAATATATATCAAATTCAATTAACACTGAGGAACTAAAATTTTGAAAGCTAATTTTTGAAAAACTGCTAGTGCGATTTTTACAAAACTTGGCAGTTTGGTATCATTTGAGTCGTAGAATCGAAATATGGAAAAAAATGGCATGTCATTTCAGAAAAACTCCGATTTTGTGTCAAAATACCGATAATTGAACAATGCTATATATAAATCTAATACATATCCTAAGTAGCGCTTTCGAGACATGAAAAACGCAATTGGAATTTCGTCAATCGGCGCAGTAGAACGGGAGATATAGAACTGTCCCTTTTTTTTCCCGCAGCGTACCTCTTTTAACTGATTTCATATTTTTATTGATGTACAATTAGTAGTTAAACTTGGTATTTACTCTAAATTAATGTCTGATTCAGCATGTATACAATACGCAAACATAATTATAAAGTTATTGTATTTTTTATATATTCCATCGTAAACGTGACTTGTCTGTTATGCGTTGATGGAAGAAAATAAGGCTACTCGCAGGAAAAATATTATTTTATCTGCAGTAAAAAAAAATGCTTCTAAATGCTTAAAAATATCACAAATGCTAGTTTTAGTAACATTTTCCTACTTACAAATGTAAAATCAACAAAAAAATACAATAAAATTATGGCAATTTTTGGATCGAATATGAGCAGTTGAATGGTTAAGAGAATATTAAGCAGTTGAATGGTTAAGAGCTCTGAACCTAAGATAAAGCTTCTTCCGTATTCTCAAGGCTTTACGTTGCCTTCCTACTAATTTCAGGCCTACAGTGGATCCAAAACGTCCATCATGTTCTTCAGATGTATTTTTCTTATGATGTCATTTGGGCCGACCTGCATACAGAGCAAGCCAGTCACATTTCATGATATCAAACGCTGCCTAACTTACAGGATTGACAACAACCATAAAATGTATTTAGTAATGGTAGATTTTAGAAAGCGATTTCAAAAGGTGGACCACATGATGGGGATCATTGAAAATCATTATGCTTAAGTAGACAAAATAAAGTAACCACAAGCATAAGCATGTGGAGAAACTAACTTTGTTTTATCTAAGCACCAAAGATTCTTTTAGAAATTTGCTACTTTTTCTACTACTACACTTTAAAAATATTCAACTGTTTATGCCTCTATATAATTAGATGTTTGAAAAATTGCCTGTAGGATATCTACGATGAATCTATTTACTGCAAAATGCTATAACATAGCTTAAAACTTACACAACATAATTTTCCTTTTGAAACTAATTTCACTTTTGTTAAATCTTTGGTTGGTCAAAAATATTTAAACTGTAATCTGAAGACCTAAAGTTTTAATATGAATTTATAGAACATTAAATTTCATTTAAATACCAGTATCAGTTTTTCCTCCTCTAAAAGTATTTTGTCGTTGTTACCTGTCCCACTTCTCTGACAAAGGTGACTCCCACCCCTCTGTCCCTACCATCGACCTCTCGACAGGACTTTCAGCTCGCCGCAAACCTAGAGTGACTCGAAGCCGCACAGATACTATACATTCGCAAACATCGATGCCTTCTGTGGGATTCGAACCCTTCAGTACAACAGTCAGCATCGCTAACCGCTATTCCCACTGGGTGTTAGAATGTTTTTTAATACATAAACAAAACTATAAATACAGTTTGTATCAAATTTGTAAATAAAGTCTTACTTCCTTGTAAACTACAACACATGAATGCCCCAAAACAAATTATTTTTCACGAAACTGAATTATTGTATGCAACTAACAAAATTAAACACACTACATTTTACTTTACGTCTTATAAATAATTCAATAAACGTGTTTATAGCATATCCTTTTTTAGTTGTTTTTTTTAAATTACTATGTTCATTGAATCAAACCATAAATAATTTAAAATTAACAATATAACAGTGCTCCTCAGGTTATGTTAATGAGCCAGTTGAAAAACGCATATGCTATATAAACTATATTAGATCTATTGATCCATTATCCTAAGATTATAACAGTTACTTTAAGTTGTCACATTTTTCTGTCTCTCCGAATTTCAGCTTACATTTCCTACCAGAATGTATTTTCAGAAACGCGTTTAATGCAAATGAGTAAGTGTAGTATTTAAGTGGATGTTTCACTGACTTGTTTAGAGAGCCAGAGTTTCTGACTAGCGCGCGTTTGCCTTTGGGCTACTTCTCTCTCTAAGCTGTTACTACGCTCGCCGTACTTCAGTCTCTTGATAGCTTCGCCTCTTTCATTGAGATTTAGGGGCCAACCACTAAGAATTTTGATAGCTGCGGCTTTCCCTTTTTGGCTAAGCATTAGTTAAACTTTAATTCTTAGTACTTTGAGTTCAAGACCTAGTGGAGGCTTTCCTGTACGCTCTGAAATAGGATCCGAATGTGTTAAATCTTATTTTGAGAAAAAAATGGTAATTAAAGTCTTACGCCTCTATTCACACACTCAAGCGATTCGCTTATCGGTGTAAGAGGTTCCTCACATTTACCTGTTAAATAACAGGGTGGAAACCCACAATGTAGCCTAAATACACCGCTGGCCACTGCAAATGCAACACCCTGAAGGAAGCATGCAAATAACATGAAATTTACAACATGCATTGGCGGAGGTGAGATATGCAAATGATTAGAATTTTAGCGCAGATGCACTTCACGCGCGCCTGTGGCGCCGCTTCAGAGCGCTATTTAAGGCTCGGAGTTTTCGACGATTTCACATTCGGCAATTGTGTTTTTCTTATGGCTTTTTTTTTTCAAAAAAACGATCCATTCAGCCACGTAGTAAACAGCGATCATTGTTTGATCAAGTATCCGAGTTCGACAGAGGAAGGAAAGTGGCCTACCGAGAGTGTGGATTACCTTTCAGGGAAATCGGTAGTCGTGTTGGACGAAACCAAACAACTGTAATGCTGATATGTGACCGTTGGATGCAGGAGGGTACGACGGACCAAATTGTTCGATCACACCAACTCAGTGCACCACTTCACGTGATGACAGGAATATAGTGCGCATGGCAGTGACGGATCGCTCGGTCGCATCACGAACCATAGCACAGCACATTAAGTCTGTAATCCATCACCCAGTGTCTGCGCGTACCATTCGATTCCGTATACAGCAGAGTGGTCTGTCCGCAAGACGTCCATTGCTTCGTCTACCCTTGACGCAGAACCACAGCCGTCTCTGCAGCCAAAGGTGAGATGGAAGAAGCATGTGGGCGGCAGAATGGAATGAAATTGTCTTTACTGATGAGTCATGCTTCTTTCTGCAACACCACGATGGTCGGATTCGAGTCTGGAGACACCGTGGAGAGAGGATGCTGAACAGCTGTGTTATGCACCGCCACTCTGGTTTTGCACCGGGTGTTATGATATGGGACGGTATTGGATATTACTCTCGCACTCCTCTAGAACGCATTGCCGGTACTTTAAACATCGAGCGCTACATCTCCGAGGTGTTGGAGCCAGTTGTCCTTCCTTGCCTTCAGGACTTGCCGACAGCCATATTTCAACAGGATAATGCGCGATTACACGTGGCACGCATTGTCCAAGTGTTCTTCGTTAATCACCAGATTGAATTGCTTTAGTGGCCGGCTCGCTCTCCGGATCTTTTATTCGCCGATAGAAAACATGTGGTTCATGGTTGATGAACGATTGACCCAGATTACATGCCAAGCAGCCACACCAGATCAACTCTGGCAACGTGCGGAAGCTGCTTGGTCTGCTGTACCCCAAGAACACATCCAAAGTCTCTATGAATCAATGCCAAGGTATGTGGCAGCGGTGATCTCCAACAATGGCGGCTACTCCGGCTACAGATTCTGAAAGGAACCACACTTCACAGAAGTCTATAAATTTAATCATTTGATACTTGGTCAACATGCTATCTACAAAATAAATTTTGTTGTATATCTCTTGTCTTCCTTGGTGTTGCAATTTGGGTGGCAAGCAGTGTATTTATGGAGCGATCTTTCATTATAATAAGATACTTACAGAATTTATGATTTCTTTAAGAGGTTTAATAAGCTTACAAGCGAAGAAATAGCATTTCAGCTAACAATTTTTCACAGTTTTTAATGTAAATGCATTCAGATTTGTGATGCAATCAGTCACATTTCATAAGCATAGGTCACGTTCTAGGTCTCCATTAAATATTTTACATGCCAGGATTAAAATTTGAAATCAGTAACTGGAAAGTAAAATTATGTTGAATTAATTTTTTAAAGTTTTTTTAACAGCTGAAAATATTTACTTCGGAGATATCGTTTGTATTTCATTGTTAAAGTCACTAATTATAAAGATTTACATTTCGAGCATTTCTATGTGTTCAAATTTGTTTGTAAACCATTAAAATTTACCTAACAAAAAACAGTACAAAAATTACCTACTTTTAATTGCGATATGATAATACTTTATGCTAATTCAAAATGCAGATTTTATCAGCAGATTTATGAAATCAAAATAAGCATTTAATAGTTAAAATGTGTTTAAAATGGTATTAATTTACCTAAAGGATCTGCTTAAAATTTAGCTATGCACAATGATAAATGCTTATTTTAAAATTAATAGCTATGATAAAATATAGAATAAAAGAGGAATAAGAGTAACAAAAAATAAAATTAAAAAGAGAAATAAAGAAAAAAGGAATACTTTCTATACCCTAGGTCCTTTGGTAAAAACTGTTTTTTCTTGAAGAATTTCGAGATTAATATAAGGCTCTTCCCCGTCAAAAGCAGTATCAATGTTCTCCAAATCCTCCATACTTGACAGCTTGTTCATCGCCTCATTCATCTCTTTGCCAAAAGTTCGAAAGACTGAAGAAAAATTTATAAAATTTCTATAACTCTTTTGTAATGTGTAATCCTTTATATCTGAAGCTTTTTTCTTAGAAATTCAGAATAACGAAACTCTAATAAATATTGAATTAAAGAAAGTTTTTAAATTAGAAGAAGATGATCATTTAATATCATTCACAAAATTTATATATTGTATAAAAAAATTTCAACATTTTTTATTATTTTTATTACTGTTTAAACAATGTAAATTTTATATTATAATTTTTTATCGCTGAAATAGTGGGATTAGAAAACTGTATTCAGAATCATAAGTTTTTCTACTATTCCTAATCCTTTCAAAAAATATTTTTAGTGTCTCGTGTATCAAGTACCATTTGGTACACATTTAGAACATTTAAGTTATGAAATCCAATAGTAATTTTTGACATTAAAGCTGAAATTTCAGTCGAAATTCTACTAGCTTTAAAAGATTTAACATAAGAATTAGTGTTACAAAGAGGTTTTATTCAAACATAAAATTCTGTTTTAAGTAGCAGATTTTAGCTTTTTTAGGTTGTAGAGATATTAGGTATTTTTTGAAAGCAGGAGAGGTGAAAAATGAGCTGGGACAGGGAAAAGTGGACGGAGCACCAGAACTTCGTCAGTGACTTTTACAGGTATTGCTCCGCCGCACTACTGTACCCGCTGGACGTTCGGTTGGTCCGCATCGGATGCCACACTAGCAAGACATTTACATACAAACTTTACATCACTTCTAGACTTACGTATTGAATATACAATTATAAAGACATAGTATACAATTATTACAAAGAAATTACCAGTTAACAAAAGTTGGATTATGACAGATTAGTATGACATAGTTACTTTGAACATACATCATACAGACATTCATTATATATCGGACATTGTACATTGTTCTTCATACAAACAATTAGTGTATCTAATTACATAGAAGAATTGTTTGTGCGTCTGTTAGTACTTTGTCGCATTCCTAAGGCAGTTCATCTTGTAAGTACATTTCCTTTCACCCTTTTTTTTTATCTTGTTTCACACAATTGCATCGCATCAGCACTGAAATCTTACATTATTTTTGTAAATTAATGTATCATAAATACTGCAAATATACATTAGAAAATTACATAATACTTACATTTACATTAATATTATTAAGTCGTATATTATTATTATTATTAATTAATTAATGATTAGTTATTACAAGAATTTTCTTTTTCCTCTCTCATCTCCTAATACAGTACAAATTCATGATGAAATTATTTTGTAAAAACAATTCAAGCCATATTTAGCCTGTTTCAGACATTTTTAATATTTCTGAATTCTTACATTATTTTTGTAAGTTATTGAATAAGAGGTATTTATACAGAAGAGATAATATCTTGACATATGTCTTCTCTTTTATATGAGAAAAGTTTCTACATAATCAAAGAAACCTTTGTTGTAATTGTGGGATCGTTAGTAAGCATTTAATGTACTCAGGCGTAATTTGTGACCTTTTTTTGCAGTGTAGCTCTTTTGTGAGCTGGCACTTGAAAACATAGTGCTCTGGGTCTCCCTTTTTTCCACATACGCACTTGTCTGAATCGCTCAAATTTCGTGCAAAGTAGTACGTGGGGAAAGGACCATGTCCAGATAAAAAGATGTTGATGAAGAAGTTATTTGAGATTGGATCATATGTGGGTTTCTTGTAGAAGTTAAAAAGCCTTCTACCTACATCTGTATTTTCCCATTCAGCTTGCCATTTCTTTAATGTATTTTTTTTCAGCATTTGTTTCGCATACAATTTTCGGAATGGGACATTGAGTGAAGGTAGAGATGGGTCTTGAGCTGCATTCTTAGCAATCACATCTCCCCTTTCATTTTGAGCTTGTCCTGCATGCGCTTTTACCCACTTTATTTTTATTGACGTCCTATTGTGCTGTGATATTAAATCGTAGATATCTTATACTATTGGTGATTTGTTTTTAGCATCATCAACAGCTTTGATTGCCGCTTGGCTATCACTGTAGATGGTAACGTATGTTAGATGCCTTTGATGAGACCATAGAATAGCGTGTTTTATGGCTGAAAGCTCAGCTTGGAAAACGCTGTTATTGTTTCTTAGGTGTCCTTTCCATTCTGTCACGGACATCTCCTCCCACTTTTAAAAGGTAACTCAGGATTAGGGGAAACTCATTTTTTAGTTCGGGCGCCACTGCAGGGACATTAGGTATTTTTTTAAAAGCAGGAAAGATGAAAAATGAGCTGTGCCCTCACCGGGACTCGAGCCATGGACCTCTCGAATACGCGCCGAGCATGCTGACCACTACACCACAAAGACATGCTAAGAAGGCGGAAGAAATACCTTATAAGGTAAAAAATTAACTAGTTTAATAAAATAAAAGAGGTGATTTTGGTTTTTTCCCCCTAATCCAGGATTTTTAAGGCAAATTACTTATTACACTTCTGAAGTAATATATTCATTGAAAGAATGAAGAGAAAGATATTAATTCCTAACTATTGTATGTACCTGCAGCTGCAGTTATGCAGTTCCTTCTATTTTTCGTTTCTAATCGAACAATGATCTAAAGAGGCTTCTAAAAATGTCATCACCCACCAGTGGTCGAGTGGTAACTTTGCTGAGCATTGATAGTTCGGTCCGGGGTTCGAGTCCCAGCAAACGAGCTGGCTGCATGGCCGTTTTCATTATTTTCTCTTTGTGTAGCATGAATACAAGCCAGTTTCTCTTAGAAATTCTTCCGCTTGTGCAGATAGCTCTCGTGTATTTTGCCTTATCAAATAAACCTAAACCTTTTTTATCAGCTTTCATAAAAAATTATATCAAAAAAATGAGATCTATTCTCATGCATTTTTGAGTTTGAGAAATAAATGTCTATCAGCAGGTTACGAAACAGGGGTGGCTTCGTTATACGTAGAGACGTCCTGGGCTCAAGTTTCGGAGATATGAGCAATTTACCAATAAAAGAATACGTAATGAGGTTGCATACACAATGTTAAAAATATAGATATCGTTAATACTATATGCATGCTTCTTTTCAAAATATTCTACTTTACAGGCACTAAATACATTTTTCTACCACAAGATATTATTATAACAGATGTAATCCGCTGTTCAAAAAAGGATACTTCAAACGTATCTAATACTGCATGCATTAAATAAAAGATGTTGAACACAGTCCTCTAGAATGGATAAACGATATCACAAATTGTAAAAATGGCAATTGTTTATTTAACATAGAATAAATCTTATCACTTCGAGAGGAAAAACAAAGTTCATAATTTTAAAAACAATGAATTAAAAACATTAAAGTAAATTTTTAAAAACAGAGGCTTGCTGAACAAAGAAAACATGAAAAATATGCAATGCTCTCGCCAACTCCGGACCTTCCGATGCTAGACGGACGTGCTCCGAATTACACTACGAAGGAATGCGGTAAGCGGGAATAAACTACCTTATATTCTTCCCCACTTATAACACAAGAACTGGCAAGAACCCAATAACCAAATATTGGTAGTGAAGATTTATCATCCACCACGTTTTAGTTCTGGACTCATACAGGAATTTTTTTCAAGTCAGGAACGTGACAAATCTCCAGTGGTCTCTCAGGGGGTTCGAGCCTCTCGAGTTCTCAACTGCTAGCCGAGGATTGGGATATGCTTCCAATTTCACTGCGAAGTTGCGTGGTAAGGATGTCAGGACTGAGTGTTGTGTGCATATTCTTGGCAAACATCTTCGTGAACAGCTGGAAAGTCTTTCAGTCCTGATCTGGAACAGGGAGCTGAATGCAGTATGTTCTGTTGTAGGATACTGTGATTGAATTGGAGAATAACTGCACTTGAAAGGGATTTAAAATCCTCTTTTATTAAATCAGTATTATTTACAACCACTTCCCAACTCGGGAGGGATACAGAAAGTAAAAGACCACACTTGGGTCTAAAATGAACAATCAGCTAAATTTAAACTAAAGCTAAATAAGATTTAAATTAATCTTTGCTCACAGAGCTATACGCGGAGTTGGCCTCTAACTAAAACTTGCGCACTTGGATTAATTTCAATAAGCAATCACGTAGCAAGCACTATGGCTTAGAATTTAACTGCTAGCTGGTCAGGCGAACGTCGAATAGAATGACCGTGATTCGAGACTAAAAGCTCTCTCACACTGAGAGGTTTCTACCACTTGCTTAAATAGCACTTGGCTCCACTTCAAATGAGCATAACGCTGAAAACGCGCGCTTCTTCTAACGGGAAGTTGAAACATGAGAAGAGATAGAAAGATTTAAATTAAAATAAAACTTTGTTAGTTTAACTAAAACCTTACAAGGATGCATCTTATAATATAGTATATCTGCTGTTAATTTATGCTGCTTAGTTATGCTGAATTGACATTTCCGTTGACAGATGTTTTATAAATTTTCCTTTACTTTGCCAATTCCTGAGGATCATCACTGTACTACTCTAGTCTCTACCTTCCATTATTCACACACCCTAAATTTCTCTCAGAAAAACTGAATCTTTTTTTTCCTCTCTGGTGTTCCCTCTTTTTCGACTATATTTTTCATTTCAACTTAACGCTAGAAAAATTAATTAATTAATTCAAACTGATTTCTGACATAACCTCGCCTCATACAATTTTAAATGGTCGAAGCATAAGTTATACCACTTTTCTGAACCGAGTCCAAGTCTGTGACAACTACAGTTATGCATCACATCTTCCTTTTTTGCCGGTAAAAAAAGATAGCGTATTTTTTTTAACTCTTCTCCGTACTGCCAAAGACCGAGTACAACCGACAAAACACCTGTTAAAATATATGCCTAGTATACGGCTTGTCTACAGTTTATTTTTTTTTACTAGTCCAAGGGTCGCCTCAAGGCTAACTCAAGTCGGAAATTGCAGTAGCTCAGTGTAGTCCAAGGGTTATTTAAACAATAGTTCAATTATTTCCTTGCTTAATCCAATTTCTTACTTAAAATCTCGTTTAGAAAATCATCTTATGTCACAATGGAAATTTCTATGGTCACAAGAAGTCACTGGAAGAAGAACATTTACCTTCTTACCCATCCTCTCACGTAAGTTAGTTTGCACAAAACGTGCAGTGACTTATCTTCTGACAGCTCATGGAGCTTTTGTGGCCTACTTATTTCGTTTTATGCTACATAACACATGCAGTTGCATTTGTGGCTTACCAGGTACGTTAGACCACTTCTTGTTTCACTGTCAAATAACCAAAGATCTACATGTTTGGCCCTATATAACAAACAATGCTCGTGAATGGTTTTAGCAGATTCTCAGGAATAAATCTCTTCGCCAGAAGCTTCGGACTGTAATGAAATATCTGTTTATACACAGCGACAATCCCAAAGCAGTGTAATTCTCATTTTTATTTATAACTTTTTACCTATTAATGTTATTAACGTGTAAGTAGCAGTCACAGAAATGGCTTATAATCTGAATGCTAGTAGTTTCTTTTTTTTAATATTATTCTGTTAATTTTCATTTCAAAATAAAAGCCGCTAAATGAGCGGAAAAAGCAGAAAATCTTTCAGACACAGCAGTTACTCATTTTGTGGTTTCCTGTCATCTGTGCTTTTCAAATACGTGTTCCTAGAGCGCTTTTTAAAATGCCAGTTTCATGAATGTACTTAAGTAGAGATTAAAATATAAAAAAAAAGTCTTTCAAAGCATCGATTTAATTTTGAGGGAAAAAAAGGGTCTGAATTGTGCATGCATATTGTTGCATTCTTACGGGTTCGTGGATTTGGAGTGATTAACGACAACACTTGATGAAGAATGAAATCACAATTTATTCGCCAGTATTACTCAGGACAGCAGGACAGTTCCAAAATCACGTTTACAGTCGTCGAAAAACTACGACAAACACGCTAACACAATCAGCAACACGGCCTTCAGGCTGTCAGGCTATTACGGTGAAGACAGCTACACGGCAAAGCACTAGAGTATGGCTCCCGATTCTATTCGGTCGTTCTCGGAACTCAACGTACTCTCCACTCTACAACTAGCGATGCACTCGACGATACACCCAACAGCCTTAACGTTGCACTGACGAGACACTCTCACGATACACATGCTTTATGTAGCTTTTGACCTGCCTTCGAGAACATTCTGAGCCAAACCGGTAAGAATTCGTTCCAGAATGTTCTCCATCCATCTATGGTATATCGCGAATTTTATCACCAAATATCGCCAAATGGGCGATTTCATCCCAAATCTGGCAACCCTAAACACTCTTTGCGAGGAAGCTATCTTGTCGCGGCTGGGCTTTCGTAACAATATTTATTTTCATTGCTGCAGTATCAGAGAGGACAAAATTTCTGTAACGATTAATTGCAGTGACGATTAATCGGAGTGTCGAATTACCTCTCGATTAATCGGAGTATTAGTATTTTATTCACAACTCATCGAAGTCCACGATATTAAATTAATCGTGGATGAGTCCATGGTGAATCCAACAGCAGTTTAAAAGAACACAGGAAAGACGAATAACCTATAGTATAATTAACAAAAAGCGACATTAACGATTTACTTGCATTTAGAGGAATTTATTTTGTAAGGTTTTAGTTTAAACTAACAAAGTTTTATGTTAATTTTCTCTTTCCTGTAAGTTCTTATATCAACTTCCCGTTAGAATGAGCGCGCGTTTCAGCTGTATGCTAATTTGAAGTGGAGCCAAGTGTTGTATTTAAGGGTTGGCAAGGAACTTCTCGGTGTGAGAGAGCTTTTAGTCTCAGATCACTGCGGCTCTGTTCGACGTCCACCTGACTAGCTAATACACTCACGTTTGTGAAAATTGCAACACCAAGAAGGAATCGTCATAATTGAATGCAATTTAATACACAGTTGAGTGGTAGTGGTACAAATAAATGATTAAATGTTCAAAGCAAACAAACAAGAACAAGAGATCAGAATCAGTATTTTGTGTGGCCACCACGCGCCGCAATAAGTGCTGCTACACAACGTGGCATGGAGTCAAACAAAGTTTGAATGTCTGACTGAGGAAGAGCATTCCATATCGTTTGTACGCGTACCCAAAGTTCGTCTGCAGACGCAACAGGACGAGGATCACGAGCAAGACGCCGACCAATGACATCCCACACATGTTCAATTGGCGACATATCCGGGGAACACGCAGGCCAAGGAAGAAGCTGTACCTGCTGCGCTGCAAAGAAGGATTTAACAATCCGAGCAGTATGAGGGCGGGCATTGTCCTGTTGAAATACAGCGCCTGGCAAGCTTTGAAGGAAGGGAACAGCTTCGGGCTGTAGAACTTCACGGATATACCGGTTGCTGTTCAGATTGCCCACAATTCGTAGCAATTGAGATCGTCTATGATATGCTATGGCGCCCCAGACCATAACTCCGGGTGTTCGTCCACTGTGGCGTTCGATAATGCACTCCGGAAGGTGGCGTTCACCGGCATAGCGTCTGACACGAATGCGGCCATCATGGTACCACAAATTAAAGCGGGATTCGTCAGAAAACACGACATGCTGCCAATCAGCACGCCAGTCTCTATGCTGATTGGCCCATTGTAGCCGCAGGCGGCGATGGTCGTGCGTTAGGGGGATCCTGTATAAAGGAGTCCGTGCGCGCAGTCCACACTGCAGCAGACGTCTACGAATTGATGAAGCACACAATGAAACACCTGTAGCTATTGACCACAGTGCTGCCAATTGTCTAGAGGAAGCTGTACGGTCCGTCCGCGCCATGCGGACCAGGTGTCTATCATCGCGAGCTGACGTCACATTTCGGGGTCCACTCCCGGATTTCCGAGTTGTCCGACACTCGTCCGTCCACTGCTTCCAAACGCGCATCACTGTGCTGCTGTTACGCTGCACACGAGAGGCTACTGCACGATACGACAATCCAGCTTCACGAAGGCCGATGATTCTCCCTCGTTCAAACTCTGTAAGTTGTTCAAATCTCGCTCTCTTTCGTCGACGAGGCATAAGTACAGATTGAGTTAACGTTTACCACTAGCAGATAACCACCGATAACCATACACGCCTCGCTACAGCCGTCTATTTATTCGGATCCATCAGCCGTTCAGGGGGCGCTGCTCAGCATACGCATGCGCTACGGATTTGCAATTCTAATAATTTGCATATCATGCGCTACTTTGCATTTCCTGAAAATTTCAGCTCACTCGCGTAAGTCCTTCATGGTGTTGCAATTTTCACAAACGTGAGTGTATTTAAATTCTAAGCCTTAGCGCTGTTACGCTATTACTTGTTGTAATAATCTAAGTGCGTTAGTATTAGCTAAATATTGCTACGCACCATTGATCGTTTAGCACAGAGGCCAACCTCGCGTTTATAGCAATGACTTCTTAATTTCTATTCACTTTATTTTAAGTTATTTGATTGTTCAAGTTAGACCCAAGTGCGGTCATTATTTTATGTATCCCTCCCGAGTTGGGAAGTGGCTGTATGTAATTGGGGTTTAATAAAAGAGGATTTTAAATCCTTCTTACGTGCAGTTGTTCTACCACTTAACCACAGTTTTCTACCACAGAACATAGCTGCATTCAGCTCCCTGTTCAAGATCAGGACTTTGACTACTTCACGAATATGTTCGCCAAAAGTATGCACAGAATACTCAATCCTGACAATTTTAAAGAATAAGATGATTTGATTACATAAATTAAAACAACATTCAAAACAAGTAAACACCACAAACCGAGAGAAAAAAAAATTTTACTTTTGTATTTAGATAGCAGCTAATGGAGAAACGGAAGAATAATAGTTGTGCATTTAATTTATTTTTGCATTAAGCAATTTATTTTTAATGCTTGATTTAACGGCATTCATATATTCAAGATTATGTACGATTAAATATGCGTATACTGCAGTGGATAAAACTAGTCCTAAATACTATACAGCATCTGGTATCACTGCTGTTGGTGTAGCCATGTTCTTCCCTTTTTTGTATTTCCTATAAACTTTTACTAAATTCTGAAATTTCTTGATCGTCATTTTCTCCATGGTTCTCCAGTAAACAAACTTAAGCTTATTTAGACAAGATCCAATTAGTTCACAACTCTGTTAATCCGTTGGGTTATTCGTAAATTGACCTGTATAAGTTGCGTTCATTTTCTTTGTTTACTGCGGAACTCCAGAAGCAAATCTTTCTACAATGGATTTTGCCCGGGTAATAATATGGTGTAATTATATCATACTTACCTTATCAGGACTTAGTGCTCTGTGTATGCTCTTTGCAGACATAGTAAATTCTGTAAAGGTTCTTATCCTCAAATTCTAAGTCCTGAACTGGAACAGTGAGCGGATAATACGCTATGTTCTGATGTAACTGCTGGGCTGGAGAATAACTGCACGTGAAGGGATTTGAAATCCTCTTTTATTCAATTACTATTAAATACAAACCTCCCAATTCGGGAGAGATACAGAACGTAACAGACCACACTTTGGTCAAACTTAACAATCAAATAAATTTAAATAAATTAAAATAGAACTTAAATTAAACTTTGCTTCGCAGAGCAATTCGCGGAAGTTGGCCTCTATCTAAAAGGGTGCGTAGCAAGGTATACTAAATACTACCGCACTTTAATTTATTTTACAATGCAATCACGTAGTAAGCACTATGGCTTATAAATTTAAACTGCTAGCTGGTCAGGCGAACGTTGAGCAGCGTGACCGTGATCTGAGGCAAAGCTCTCACACACCGAGAGGTTTCTACCTCTGGCTTAAATAGTGCTTGGCTGAACTTCAAAAATTAGCATAAGCTAAAAACGCGCGCTTCTTCTGACAGGAAGTTGAAGCAGAGAGGAGATAGAAAAGATTTAAATTAAAATAAACTTGGTTAGTTTAACTAAAACCTTACATACTTCCCGCCAGAATTGCGATAGTTAAACTACTTTGGTCCAAACGGACCATGTTGAAAACTAGCAATTCTAAATAGTCGAAAATTTCACTGTTCTAAACTTAGGCCAACTCTTACAAGGCAATATATGTTTGTGTAAAATACAGACGAAATTTTCTGGAACAACAATCTTCAACATTTTTTTTTTCAAGTCTTATTCTTCAAACAGTCTTACTCCTTCCAGCAAAATCTGGAAGGAAAACAACTTTAGTATGACATAATAACAGAATAATTCTAAGTGGTACAAATCCTTATTTTTTTTTTTTTGTGTAATTTTGCACACACACATTATCATTCAAGCACAATTAAATTCTTCCCCCGTATGCTCTCTCACCGGTGTTGGATGTAAAGCAAACCGCCATTGCGGGTTTTTATGTGTTCGGGGGTGTTCAACTCTTCCACCTACAATCGACTAACATTAGTTAGAACTTGACATACGAGACCTGAAAAAAACGCCCTATAACCAGCTAATCCTAAGGTTCTCACTAGCTTTATGTCTAACACTTTAAGTGTATTTGGTGGAGAGCCTAATTAACACTTGCATTCTAAAATAGTCAATCTTTAACTTTTCATGCATACAAATTCGCAGTTTGCACACAACATTCACATTAATATTGCACTTAACGTGCATTGCTAGCATAATATTATTTGTTACATTTCATAACACATTAACAATTTCATAGCAATCCTGAAATGCAAATAGAGGTTAAATTTCTAAGCTTACAGAAATATAGGTTAAATTTCTAAGCTTACAGCAAGTGCTTCCTATTCCTTTCTCAAGGTACTTTCTTGAAATATCAAATTACATTGAATTAATAGTCTACAGACTAAATCGTGTTTTTCAATTTTCCGAATTTTCATTCTAGACATTTTACAAGTCTTTAGACAAAGCGTCATACAAAATCATTTAGTTAACATATTCTTTTCAGCAATTCATTGCTTTTACAGAATTAATCTATTTACAAAACATTAAGTGATTTTAAATCTTTGAAAATTACAATTTCTTTTAACAAAACATTTTACTTTCCATATGAGGACTTATCGCTCACTTGGCGTAAAAGTCAACCTCGCTTGAGGTAAAATCAGCCCTGCAACTTGCAGTATACTCAAAAATTAACTAAACTTTTGAATACGAAATTGTACTTATCTTATTATGATCGTCCATCCTTTTCTTGGCCCAATCTTTAAAACTTGAGTAAGTTGTGGCCTGGTTCAGTTTCCTCGTTTTTCGTTGTTCTTTCGGAGCCTGCTCGTCTCTTTTTCTTTTGAAATTCCGTCGTTGTATCCTCGGCAATTTCCTTTGTAGAGGAGGTTGCTCCGCTGGACGTTTGGTGGACTGGGCCCTTCTCTCCTGGGCCCTTGCTCGTTGCTTGTCCTGGTTCCTGCTGTATTCGGGAAGTTGATTCTCAGGCTGCAATCGGCGTTTCTTGCTTCTCAGGCACCTGTCCGATGATTCCACAGTTCTTTTGGATACATTGGGCTTCCCTTGCCCATTCTGCTTTCTTCTCTTGGTGCGCTCGTAATTCCGTTCGTAGATTTGTTCACCTGCATCGTGAGACTTTCTTTTGAAACCACCTTTTTGGTTCTTATTTCTTTGTTGGGGGGGAGCTTTCTTCTTCTGACATTTCGATGCCGTTGTAGCTGGTTCCTGCTGTTTTTGCTGACGTATATCTTCCTGGCTAGTCGATTGCCTCGGATCCTGAAACGAATCTTTAAATACAGCCATTTTGCTGCGATTATAGAACGGTTTTATTTGGTCCACATTCGCTTTGAGCGTTTGACCATCATTTCTTTTTAATATAACCACTGCCCCCGTAATTTGTTCAATTGTGAACGGGCCTTCAAAACGCGGAAAAAATTTCCCCACCTTTTCCTCTGGGGCATTTGACAAGTTGTGTTTAATCTTCAACACTTCATCTCCCACATTGTACTTGACCTCTCTTCTTTTTAGGTCATAGTACAATTTCTGTTTTCTTTGGGCCATTTCTATATTTTCCGTCGCTTCCCGTATTAACTTTTGTATATCACTCATTTTAAATTCTTCTGCCCTTTCCTGTACAAAGAACAGTTTATCTAGGGGGGTCAAGATCTTTCTTCCTAAGAAGAGTTCAGCGGGTGTTTTTTGTGTAGTATCGTGTTTGGCGGTCCTAAGTGCAAATGCAAATTCATTTATATGGCTATCCCAGGTAGAGTGATAGTTTTTCACATAACTACGAATTATTTTCACTACATTTCTATTCACCCGTTCCGCTATGTTTGACTGCGGACGATACGGGACCATCTTTAGATGACGTATGCCCAGTTTTGCACACATTTCCTCAAACATTTTACTAACAAACTGAGGACCATTGTCTGAAATAACTTTTAGGGGCGCCCCGTATTTTAAAATATACTTATTTAGAATTGAATCTACTACAATTTTTGCAGACGCGCGTTTTAACGGAATTAACTCTAACCATTTGCTAAAATGATCCACTATAACTAAAAGATATCGGCTTTTATTAACTTTACTTCGAGGGTAAGGTCCAAGTAAATCGATGCCTATTATTTGATTTGGGAATTCTGATTTAATACTATTTAGGAACCCGGCCGGGCGGAAATTAACATAATTATTTAATTGACATGTTGGGCACGACTGGACATACGCCCTAGTAAACTTTTGCAGTTCTGGAAAGAAAACTGCCTCGCGAACTCTCTGAACAGTTTTTCTTATACCTAAATGAGCCGAAATGGCACAATCATGCAACTCTTCTAATACATTCAACCTCATGCTAGCTGGGATAACCGGTCTATATTCATGATTCTCATTAGTAGCTTTCGTATAGAATAACAGTCCGTCAATTAATTCGTAATTTTCGGCCCTATTTCTTATCGGCACAATATCCGGATGATTGAAATTCTCAGGGTCGGCCAAATAATTGTATATATTTTTGAACTCCGGATCTTTTTTGAGTTCGGCTATTACTGTTTCACGAGAATCTAATACTTTGGATGTTAACATGGCTATCTTAATTACACTTCCATTTTCATCTAAGTTAATTCTGCTTAAAGCATCTGCCACAACATTTTCCTTTCCCGGCGTATGTTTAATTATTAGGTTATATTCCTGTAATTTGAGAGCCCACCTTATTAATCTGGGTGATAAATTTTTTCCAGAATAGAGTCTAGTGACCGCCGCGTGGTCGGTATATACAGTTACTGGAGAACTTCCAAAGAACACACGAAATTTCTGTACTGATGCTAACACTGCGAGAGTTTCTCTCTCTGTTGCGGAATAGTTTCTTTGGGTTTCATTTAATGTTCGGCTGAAAAAAGCCACGGGCTGACCATTTTGGGAAAGCACTGCACCAATCGCGAAATCTGAAGCGTCCGCTGAAATCTCTAATCCTTTATCCCCTTCTGGAAATTTTAAGACGGGAGCTTGAGTCAATGCGTCTTTCAATTTTTGAAACGCCAAGTTGGCTTCTGCTGACCACGAAAACCTAGCTTTTTTTCTTTTCAACTTTAGCAGTGGCTCAGCTATTTTTGCAAAGTCTTTAATGAAAGCCCGGTAATATGAACACATCCCGAGAAACGACGATAATTTCTTCGCTGTTTTAGGAACAGGATAATTTCTAATGGCTACTATTTTTGACTGATCCGTTTCGATTCCCTTTTGGGAAATTTTAAATCCTAAATAACGTAACTCTTTTGCGGCAAATTTACATTTAGACGCATTTATCTTTAAACCAGCTTCGTTTAACAATGAAAATACTTTTCTTAAATCTTGTAAGTGTTGTTCTAGAGTACTACTCGTAATTATAATATCGTCTAAATATATGAAAGTGCTTTTACCAAGGACTGGTCTTAAGACGATGTCCATACATCTTTGGAACGTTGCCGGCGCGCCGGATAATCCGAACGGCATTCTAAGAAATGCGTACGTACCAGATTTCGTTATGAACGCGGTTTTGTGTACGTCCTCGGGTTTTACCCCAATCTGAAAATAGCCACTCGTGAGATCTAATGTAGTCATGTATTTTGTAGACGAAATATTTCGAATAATTTCTTCAATTATCGGCAACGGATATACAGGATATTTTGTAACTGAATTTAACTTGCGATAATCTATAGCAAAACGCCACCGCTTCGGGTGCGTAATCGGGTAATCATTATTTTTCTTACACAGGACAACGGGGCTAGCATAACTGCTAGAAATTGGCGTGATGATTTTATTCTTTAACATCTCTTTAATATGATGTTCAATTATTTCTTCTTTTGTCCTATCATATCTATATGGCTTTTGCCTAACTGGCTGAGCGTCCCCCGTGTCAATGTCGTGGTTCACCACCTGCGTAAAGCCTGGTACATCACTAAATAAATTCGCAAAGTGACTTACCAGACCTTGGATTTTCTCTTTTTCCTCTGCTTGTAAATGTTCCAAGTCCAGCTGCGGGGGCTTATCATTCTTCGCTTCAATTGGCTTCATATTTAATGTTAGTTCTCCCCCCTTGAAATCAATTTTTGCTTCTGCCAAACTAAAAAAGTCCACACCTAGAATAATACAAGTCTGCAGGTTACGCACAATATAAAACAGGATTCTTACCTGTTCGTTGTTGATACGCACGAACAATGGTACTTTTCCTAAACAGCTACATTTTTCTCCTTGGGCCGCTATGACATCCGTGTCTCTTGCACTAAAAATTCTGTAACGTCGAAAGTGCTTCTTAAAGAATCTTTCCGATACGAAGCTGCTTTGGGCTCCTGTATCCAAGAGGGCTGTCGCCGGTATGTTGTTGATTAGAACTTCAATCTTCGGCAAACTCAAATTCTTAACGACCACGGTGTTTAAATTGATTTTGGAAGGGTTTTGCGCTGCTTCGGACTTCTTCACCTTCCTCGAAGAAATCCCTCTTAGTTTAAATTCTTTTTCTTCTGGTTGCCCTCGGAATCTTTGCTTGTTCTTCTATTAAATTCCCTTCGTTCGCCGCTCGCTTTAGGAGACACATCTTTCTTCGGCCATTGCTTCGCCTTATTCCCGTAACTTTGATTTTGCTTTTGCTGCGGTCTTGGCGAACTCCACTGACTTCTTCGCTCAAATTGGCGTCGTCGTTCGTTGTCGGCTGTTCTTCGGCTTTCAAATTGTACCGCGAGCTCAAATAATCTGTCTAATGTTGTTGGATTTCTTAGTTCGATGAAATCTTGAACTTGGGGCAGTAGCCTAGGAAGTATAACTTGAATAATTTCAGGATCCGGGCGACTTCCATACAAAAGCTTGAAAACTTGAATTTTCCTCAAAATAAAATTAGACAAATCTTCTATTCTTTCTTGGTATCGGCTAAACAGTTCAGCTTCCAATCTGGCTCGATCTCGCACCACGGGAAATGCTTTCACTAGAGAATTCTTGAAATTTTCATACGTGTATGTGGGGCTTCCTGGTTCCCCCAAGAGATTCTTTCCGATGCACTTGAACCAACTTAGCGCTTGGCCCTTCAAAGCGCTGGTAGCAAGAGCGACTTTCTGAAATTCGTGGACTGGATATAGCATGAAGTGGGAGTCTAGCTTTTCCAGGAAATTGATTACGGCTGTCTTGCCGTCAAAACTTGCCGCTGGCTTCATGGCTGCTCGCATGGTTTGTACGATGTAGCCGAATCCTTCTATGCCAGGAGGTGCTATCTCAGGATTCTGGACAGGTACAGCAGGTGTCTCAGGTTCGTCTTCTTGTTGTTGAGGCCATCCTCTTCTTTTTGTGCGGGCGCCACTATCAGGACTTAGCATTCTGTGTGTATTCTTTGAGAACATGGTAAATTCTGTAAAGGGTTCTTATCCTTACGTTCTAAGTCCTGAACTGGAACAGGGAGCGGAAGGTACGCTATGTTCTGATGTAACTGCTGGGCTGGAGAATAACTGCACGTGAAGGGATTTGAAATCCTCTTTTATTCAATCACTATTAAATACAAACCTCCCAATTCGGGAGAGATACAGAACGTAACAGACCACACTTTGGTCGAACTTAACAATCAAATAAATTTAAATAAATTAAAATAGAACTTAAATTAAACTTTGCTTCGCAGAGCAATTCGCGGAAGTTGGCCTCTATCTAAAAGGGTGCGTAGCAAGGTATACTAAATACTACCGCACTTTAATTTATTTTACAATGCAATCACGTAGTAAGCACTATGGCTTATAAATTTAAACTGCTAGCTGGTCAGGCGAACGTTGAGCAGCGTGACCGTGATCTGAGGCAAAGCTCTCACACACCGAGAGGTTTCTACCTCTGTCTTAAATAGTGCTTGGCTGAACTTCAAAAATTAGCATAAGCTAAAAACGCGCGCTTCTTCTGACAGGAAGTTGAAGCAGAGAGGAGATAGAAAAGATTTAAATTAAAATAAACTTGGTTAGTTTAACTAAAACCTTACAACCTATCCTCCAAAAAGAACTTCATAAAGTTATAAGGCCTTCTTAGCATGCCTTTCATAAATGCAAGAATCGAAACTCGTGGAGCCTTTTTTGAAAATATAAAGACTTTTTTAGTAATATTGAGACAATGATGTTTATTTTCCTGAAATTTTAATTTTTAGGTTTTTACACTTATTTCGTTTGGACTTCAGGCACAACAGCGCTTCTAGTTTACCTCAATAGTCATAACAGATTTCCAAGTTTTATATGAATTCAGCTGTGTTTAAATACTGCTGCAAGTATATGTTTATACAAGTAGTATACGTTTAAATACTGCTGTTTTTTTAATTGAAATTTGCCCCAAAGCTATGAAGATTAGATAATTTTTGTAGAATTTGATTTGTTAATTTTTGTTAGTTTTGGAAGTCTGTTGACCTCTTCTCAGCGAGGATTTTGAGACTTATTGGTGAGAAGTGGAAGTTGAAATATGAAAATAAGGATACTTACATCTGATATCTAGAAGTACAAATTTTTTAAGTCAGTACTGGAGCATTGTTCTCCACTTAGGGAATTTTCACCACTGGTATAATTCAGCTCTCCAGCTCAAAACGAAAACTGAATTTCTAAGAAAATTAACATCATTGTTACAATATTTCTTGTAAGGTATATTTTAATTTTAAAGTTCCCTTCCTGTCAATTCTTGGTCCGACAACCAGAAAAAGTTTTTAGAATCGCGTGGAAGGCGAATGAGTTAGAAGTAGTATTTAAGGAAGGTTCAATTTACTTCTTGACAAAGAGGTAGGAATTCCGAGTAGCGCGTGTTAAATTTACTTGTGTTTAGCTTTGCTAAGTCTCCTTTAGTTACTTATAGTTTAGTTTTTATTTCTTATTCTGAGTTTAAGTCTGAGTAGAGACTTTGTTGTAAGCTCGAGTAAGAGGCCGACTGTTTTTTTTTTGTTTGAGGGAATAAAAGGGTGTTTTTACCCTTCTTGAGTCTACATCTTTAGTTGTTTAAACTCAGAGATAAGTATATATGCTACCGTTAAAGTGTGAAATCCGTTATTTTATAGAATACCTAGTTATTCCATGAAATAACTGATCGTGTCCGTTAAAGTGTAAAACTCTCTTGTATTTCATGGTTTAACTAGTTATTTCATAGAATAACGATCTGCAGCCCGTTAAAGTGTAAAATAATCTATATCATATATCTCGCTTTTTAGTATAAGGTACATTTACGTTTCGTTTAACAATATGGAATGTTCGTGTAAAACCCAGTGTGTCGACAAAAAATGTTTTTGTTTTAGAAATAATGTTCTTTGTAATTCCAAGTGTCATTTTAGTAATCCTTGTTGTAACGAATGATTTTACGGTACGTTTCCATAAATGCCATTTATACGCTGCATAAATTAGACAAATTGCTTCTTTTTCATTTTAATTGTCTATCGTTAGTTTATTTATAGAATACCTAGTTATTTCATTTTAGATAAATTGCTTATTTTACACTTTAACTGTCTCTCATTAGTTAATTTACAGAATACCTAGTTATTTCGTAGAATAACTAGTTAATGTGTCAAATTATTAACGTATTACACACTTTAACGGACACGATCAGTTATTTCATGGAATAACTAGGTATTCTATGCAATAACTGCATTATATACTTTAACGGTAACATATACACAGTTCACCAGGTTCGTCAACGTTAATCTGAGAAAAAAGGAGAGAGAAGCTCTACATTCTTTTGAAATTTGAATGGATGGCGCATTGGGCTGGTTTACAGAAATAATACACAGTCCAGTCACATTAATGTGACCACCACGTACTTTCCATGTCAGAGTTAAATAACCAATCACAGAAGGCAGGTGGCAGCACAGTGCAGTTGAGCGTATATAAAGGGTGTGTGAGGGCTTCGGAAAACATTTCAATCGTTGGCGTAATGCAGAAACGAAGCGATTTATCCGACTTCCAAAAGGGCATGATCATTGGCTTTCGGGCCAAGGGTGGAAGCATTTCCGAAACGGCTGAGTTTGTGAACTGTTCGCGTGCCGCCGTGGTAAAAGTGTACCGTGCATGGCAAAATGGTACTGTCCAAAATCAGCGACGTGGCAAATGTGGTGCACCACGGGCCATAGATGACAGAGGCGAACGACGGTTGCGGAGATGCGTTCGGGCAGATAGACGGGCTACCGTTGAGCAACTGACCACCAAAATGAACCAAGGGGCTACCAAAAGTGTCTCCCAAAGTACTATTCAGCGAACATTGCTGCGTCTGGGCCTCCGAAGCAGACGCCTGGTTCGTGCACCTATGCTGACTGCTGTTCATCGACGGCGAAGGCTAGAATTTGCACGCCAGTACAGCAGCTGGACGTCCACTGAGTGGCGACAGGTTGCGTTTTCGGATGAATCGCGTTTTATGCTCCATCGGACAGATGGACGTTGGCGTATAAGGCGTGAAACCTCTGAAAGGAACCACCCTGCAACCATTGCCGGAACGGTCCAAGCTGGAGGCGGGAGCATTATGGTCTGGGGAATGTTTTCCTGGCATTCTCTAGGTTCACTGATCATTGTGGAAGGCACAATGGATCAATACAAGTACGCATCTGTCCTTGCGGACCATGTTCACCCCTACATGCGCATTGTTTTTCCTCAGGATGATGGCATCTTCCAGCAGGACAATGCGAGGTGCCATACAGCTGCCAGTGTACGTGCGTGGTTCGAAGAGCACCAGGATGAGTTTACCGTCCTCCCCTGGCCAGCAAACTCACCTGACTTAAACCCAATCGAGCATCTGTGGGACCATCTCGATCGAGTTGTTCGCGCCATGGATCCTCAACCGCGTAATCTAGCGCAGCTGGCCACGGCATTAGAGTCGGCATGGCTCAACATCCCAGAGAACACCTTCAGGGACCTATGTGACTCTCTTCCTGCACGTCTCGCAGCAGTCCGCTCTGCGAAAGGTGGTTATTATGGCTTTTGACAGATGGTCACATTAATGTGACTGGACTGTGTATTTACCAACGCTTTTGAAAATCTTGCCCTGAGGCGTTGGCTTTTATAGCAGAAATCAACAGTGCTTCTAAATATGCTTTTGAATTTAAAATAACAGGAATAAAAAGTAAACAAGTTTTGGATTTTGCTGTATGATACCTATTTGTATGTTATATTTATTTCTGAATAAGATTCCCAAGTGGAAACGTGACGAAATCACGTGACATTAGATTATTAGAAAATGACATCAATAAAAGGAAAGCGAAAAACTTAGCTTCAAATAATTCTAAAGTTATTTTTATTTTTAAGTTAAATTTCAAATTATGGTTTAAATAAATTTTTAATTATCGTTCATGTACTTTAATAGTCTTTTACTTTTTTCTGGCGATATCTCACTTTGATGCTTGTGTGAGCTAATATAAGCACTTAGCTGCTAATGGAATTTGAACTCAGAGCTCCAGTGTTTTGCATGTTACCCACAAATAAAATGAAATTGCAATAGTGTCCCAATGCAGCACATTTTTTCCACGTGCAGACTTACAGTAAATCCACCAGACAGCGACTGCGTGTTAAATAACAAATATGCAGATAATATTTCTGTATAGTTTATTTACACACTAGCGGAAAACCCCGATGCCAGTTTTGTTAGATTGAGAGTAACGTATCTAACAACAGAGAGAACGATACCACTGCAATCCTTCTCTAATACAAAAAATATGTTTCATAGTCATATATTTTTCGGTCTGATGCGATATGGAACCCACATAAAAAATATCCATAGAAAAATAAACTAATTCTCTCTCATTATATCAGCAACAATGGCACGCCGTTTTTAATGGTTTTCGTCTTTCCAATCAAATGAGCGTAAAAGCTCAAGTTTTATTCGATAGTTCACCTATATTCAATTTTAGTCGATCAAATGTGGCAAAACACTGATCATAATTTATGAGAAATGAATAACGCGAATAAACAATCACTCATTCTTTTATATACACTTATCTTATTATTCGTTTGTGTATATATATAGAGAGAGAGAGAGAGATTTCATAAAACTTACAAATTTTTCATTAACAAACACTACGATTTGAAAGCGAGCAGTGGCAACACTTTTCGATGTAAAGCATTTTTATCTCCAACGCGCGAAACTGTTGCCACTCAGACAAATCAGTGCAAAAATTAGTGTTTTCAGAGTTTTTAATTAATTTCTCGACTGCTTAAAGTCGTACGAAGATGGGAGCAGTCGAAATTGCTTCTCAAAAATTTTTGGAATTGGGAATAATGTATTTAATGTTTGAAAATGCAACTTTTATTTCATTAGAAATTTTTTATTAAGAAACTGTACGATTTGTAAGCGAACAGTGGCAACAGTTTCAAATAAAGCAGATTTTTATCTCCAGCGTGGGAGAATATTGTGACTTGGAAAAATGAGAGCGAAAGAGAGTTTTCAGATAATATCTCTGATTTTAGCTACTTTAGTTTTTTCTTTTTTTTTTTTATTATTTTTTTTGGGGGGGGGAGGTGGACATCAGCCTTTTCCAGGACCCAGAAAAGAATGATAAAAGTTGATTTGCTGACGATAGTAGTGACTGAGTTAATCGCGGACAAACACACAAACAAACAAACATTCTTCTTTATATATATATATATATATTATTATTATTATTACTATTATTCTTATTCTTATTGTTATTATTAGGGATTTAGAAATATTCGACAAAGCAACATAAAACTTGCATTGTAGATTAAACCTTTCCCTTGTATGAATTCATTAAAAACACTAATATTCATTTTAGGTAACATGTCTTACACGGAGGAAATGTGCAGTCACTGATTTAATGAACTCAATTTAGATTTTAATCTGAAATACTGTAAATAATTGGGTTAGAAAATTTTATCTCAGAGTTTACATTTCTGATTTGTCTTTTATGAAACATTTATCAACAGTAACATTAATTCTGCTTTATGTTTTCAACTCTGATGCTTATTACGAATTAGGGATTATGTTACTGAATTTCTGTGAAGCGAATAAAATTTTATCTTACGAATGAGAGAAACTAAGTTTCGTCTTTTAATTTAACTATATTTCTGATTCATTATAAAGATTTAAAAAGCGACTTCATTATTATTTAAAATTTTATATTATTCTTGCAATTCATTAAATTCAAGGACTTCGCTTCAGTAGGATATTTAGTTCTGAAAAATTATTATGTTTTAGTTCTTGATTGTAAGAAAAACTAGAAAGGAATTTTTTTATTATTATTATTGTTGTTATTCTGTTTAATATTTACTTATTTATTATTTCATATATGGACAGACAAATATGTGCAATACAAATTTAGGATGTTTTATATATATGTGATGAAGAAGACGATAAAACTAGTGAAGACGATAAAACTATTCTGTAACTAATAGTTACAGAATTGCACTCAGTTTTATTTAAATGTAATATATGGAATAATAAACATAATAACTGAAAGTATGAGATGAGCGCTGTCGCTGTTTAAACACTACTGTATTATACAGAGTGTTTATAAAGTCCCGGACCCATTTTGATGCCTAATAACTCAAAATAATGAAGATATAAACAAACTTATGGCATTTATTGATGAAATAACTTATATATTTTCCTTTTCAGGTTTGAATACCTTTACTTTGGTAAATATCGTCTGCGCGTGTGGTTAATTTCAGATAATTTCATTTTCCAGTTTAAATATCTGCACTTTTCTAAATATGGTCTGCTTATTAATTGCATTTTTCTCTCTTTTGTTTTTGGCAACTATTGCAATGTTAAAACGGATTGCCCAAAGGTTAATGTGTGGTGTGGACTAATACACAACCGAGTCACTGGGCCTTTCTTTTTTACAGAAAAGACGGTCTCATCAGTCGTATACTTAGACATGTTGGAAAACTTCGTATTTTCACAACTAGAAGAGCTTCAGCCACATTTCGTCTTTTTGGAACAAGATGGTGCAGCACCTCATTGGGGTACCATCGTTCGTAATTCTTTGAATTTCATTTTACAAGAAGATGGATTGGGCGAGGAGGTTCGATTCCTTGGCCACCCAGATCACCCGATATAACGCCGCTGGACTTTTTCCTTTGTAGATTTGTAAAAGACATCTTTTACAGGAGGAGAGTGTCGAACATGGATGACCTAAAAACTAGAATTACAAAGCCTCTGTGGATGCCGACGTGCTTGCCGGTACCTGGCGGGAAATTGAATATTGACTTGATGTTCTCCGTGTGACGAAGGGGGCACACGTGGAAGTTCATTGACAAGGTTCATGAAACTTTTTGAGTCTATCTAATCATTTATGTTATTAATTTTAATCTATCTTTATTATTTTATGAGTTATTAAATGTCAAAAGGGGCCCGGTACTTTATAAACACCCATGGGAAATGTAAACAAAGGAAAGTTTTGCGGATGGCACGTTAGTAAAGCGTTAGCGTAAGGTAGTAAAACGTGAGGTAAGCGTCAAAGAAAGATGAGGTTACTGATGTTATCCGGCTATCCGGAAAGTAGTTTCGTTTGATTTCTAACAGATTGTTTAATTGCTTTTTTTTCACAGCCAACTTTCCACTTAAAAAAGCCGCATAATCATTATATAGTTTGACAGCTGATGTAGCAAAGCTTGCTTGTGAAAACGTTCGATTGATTCTACGTAGTAGTTTTTGATTGGTACCCTTTTAAATATGGAAAGTGAAAAGCAGCATTTTAGGAGTATTTTACTTTATTTACTATCGAAAAGGTAAAAATGCTGTCCAAGCAAGGAAAAAAAATATCCGATGTATATGGAGAAGATTTACTAACAGAACGCCAGTACCAAAAGTGGTTTGCAAAATTTAGATCAGGCAATTTTGATCTTGAAGATGCACCACTTTCTGGAAGGTCAGTTGAAGCTTGATGGAGAGCTTAAGAACATAAGGAATCCATATGTCCAGCTCTGAAATTAAACCTAGGCATTTCAAATGAGCATGAACGGTTGAATTCGATTTATTTAATCTCTCAGCGATATCACGAGTTATTCGCCGGTTTGCAACGATTAACGCCTTTACTGTGTCTTCATCAGCTTCAACTGGCCTTCCAGAACGTGGTGCATCTTCATGATCAAAATTGCCGGATCGAAATTTTGCAAGCCAGTTTTGGCACTGGCGTTCTGTGCCATACATCTTCTCCATACACATCGGATAATGTTTTTCTTGCTCGCGCAGCATTTTTACCTTTTCAATAGTAAAAAAGTAAAATATGCCAAAAATTCTGCTTTTCACGTTCCATATTTGAAAGGGCACCAAGCAAATACTACTACGCAGAATCAATCAAACATTTCACAAATAACCTTTGCCGTATCAGCTGTCACAATATATAATGACTATGCGGCTTCAGTGTGAAGTTGGTTGTGTAAAAATACAATTAAGTCCTCTGCTGGGGAAAAAACTAAATTACTTTCCAAACAGCGCAGTAGTAAAGAATAGTTTAGTAGAATGTTTTCTTAAGTATCGCCTGGTTAGAAGTGAATAAGAAACGCTTCGGTTTAAATATTACTGTATAAATTATTTTACTTATGCTCTTGCATGAGAAAATGAATCACCTGCATAACGTAAGTCGTATAATAGTTATTAATTTTGGACCGTCGCTCTTTAGTCAGATTTATTATAAACATTTTAACGTTTTCGGGATAGAAAGAAGAAAATAACGGAATTAGAAACGGGAACTTCATAGGTTGCTACAAACTAAAGTTGAAATTTTATCTTATTATATATGGTATTTCTCCCGCCTTCTTCGCATGTCTTCGTGGTGTAGAACGGGCTGCTGACGGCACGGTGTCTGGAGAAACCTGATATATCTGTTATAAGCGGAAATGTCGCTCATGCTTTGTTAAAATTATTTGAACAAATGAAGGACGCAACGCCAAAAATGTGCGCCAAGATAATAAAATTTTAAATTTCTCCGTAAGTTTCTCACCCAGTTTTACAAAATTTAATATTCAGGCATAATTTTAGTCGTAGAATAGAAATTTGGAAAAAAAAAGTTGTTTCAGATAAAGAACGATTTTGTGTCAAAATACCTATGTTAGAAAAAAGCTACATATAAATCTAATATATATCCTAAGTCGAGCTTTCAAGGCAGGATAAAAGCAAATTAAATTTCGTCAATCGGCTCACTAGAACGAGAGATATAGAACTGTCCTTTTTTGAGGGTAGGCTGAGTGTACGCTTCCGAAGACAGATTTGCATCCGAGTAAGGACCAAGTTCCGAACTTTCTCACAGATGCGAATACCCGACATAATATAGTGATGCACCGGAAGATATAACTAGGGATAGATTAATATTAGAGTTCAGAATTCTAATGAATTTGCTCTCCCAACGTGCGTGAATACAGATAGGCCCTTTTCCATGAATAATACTTTGCTGACCAGATATGATTAAGTTTTCAATTTATTGGCGTATGAATACGTTGCTCAATTTGGTAGACTCCTTTGCTTTTATGCATAGAAAGTGATACACGGGAAAGGAAATATCTGTTAAATAATCAAATCTGTGCTGCTAAAAGTTTGAAGCTCTGGTAAACTAATATTCATTGGCAACCAGCTGAGAAATACCTTCAGACTTTTGTTGGGTTTCTTTGCCTTAATAAATATTGCAAAAATATTCCTGCTAATCGTTGAAGATAACAGCCTCCAGTATTGATATTTTGAGTGTGGATTTTTATGTATGCACAGTTTTTCCGCCTTCGTGGTTTGACATCTCTTATCAAAGAGTTAAGCCTACTTTCTCCACTATTAAACCTTCTAAAAAATACTAATTATCTGGTTTCTTTAGAAGGATGTAAAAATACCCTCTTGATGGTATTCAGCCTCAAAAGAATTCATTGAGATTTATAATTATATCTCTCAAATTCTTTAAATTTGAATTTGAATATAATCAGCTTATTTTCCCATTTTGTCTGTGAGAAAAATTCCGGGTTGGGGCTAAAGGATATCAATTACATTATAGTTTTACAGCCCCTGTTATTTATTCAATTCTGAATCAGACAAAAAATAGCCTAAAAACTAGTGATTTCATATTAAACTAAATTCATTTACGCATGAGTTGTTAGTGAGCCATAGCCTGCAAGGCCCTGATATCTGCTTTCTTGACCTCGGGCCCCGAGAAACTCCGGACCTGTGGTACTTCTGCGCGACGTGCTGGCCATTATGCCGTCGGGCCTCGGTGATTTCATAGCAGATTTTTATTAATTCAAATGGCATTTGTTTTTTAATATTTTTTCTCAGAAACTTTCAGAAAAAAAGCCTGAATTGAACATTTAAAGCTCTTTCAAAAGGAATAAAATTTATAAGGTATTTCTCCCGCCTTCGCATGCCTTCGTCGTGTACTCAGCGCGTATTTGAGAGCTCCGTGGTTCGAGTCCCGGTGAGGACATTGCTCATTTTTCATCTCTTCTGGTTTCAAAAATACCTAATGTGTCTACAGTGGCACCCGAACTAAAAACGGTGGTGAATTATGATTCTTCACCACCAGGATTTGGCGATTGGATCTCCTAATCCCCAGTCGCCCTTTAAAGGAGGAGTATGTAAGATATTTCTCCTCCGGCCTTCTTCGCATGCCTTCGTGCTGTAGGGGTCAACACACTCAATGCGTATTCAAGAGGCATGTCGTTCGAGTCCCCAGGAGGGCGTAGCTCATTTTTCACCTCTCTTGCTTCCAAATAAATCCTAATGTCTCAACGAAGCAACTAATGTCTCCGAATTAAGCTCTCAGTTATTAAGCTCCCTATTATTTTAAGTAATTTTAAAATTCACTATTTGTATAGGGTGAAAACGAGGCAATGATATCAGAAAAAGCAACTAAACAGGTTTTTTAGATAAGAGCATTTATTTAAATAACTTGTCAGGACTGAGTGTTCTGCGCATACTTTTGGCGAACATGGTCGCGATAGTGTTAAAGTCCTGATCTCGAACAGGGAGCTGAATGCAGCTATGTTCTGTGGTAGAATAACTGTGGTTAAATGGTAGAATAACTGCACGAAGGAGGGGGTTTAAAATTACCCTTTTATTAAACCACGATTTACAGCCACTTACCAACTCGGAAGGGCAACAGAAAATAATGACCGCACTTGGGTCTAAACTGAACAATCAAATACTTTAAAATAAAGCTAAGTAGAAAATTAAGAAGTCGTTGCTCTCAGAGCTTAAACGCGAGGTTGGCCTCTATGCTAAACGATCAATGGTGCGTATCAAGATTTGGCTAATACTAACGCACTTAGATTACTTCAATAAGTATTAGAGTAACAGCGCTAAAGCTTAGAATTTAAATACTAGCTAATCAGGCGAGCGTCGAACAGAGCCGCAGTGATCTGAGACTAAAAGCTCTCTCACACCGAGAAAGTCTTCGCTAACCTTTTAAATACAAAATCTTGGCTCCACTTCAAATTAGCATAAAGCTGAAACGCGCGGTCATTCTAACGGGAAGTTAAAATAAGAGTTCAAAGGAAAGAGAAATTAACATAAAACTTTGTTAGTTTAAACTAAAACCTTACAAACTGACAATGATACCAATGTAGTTTGGAATAATACATGATATTTCAGAATGTCTCGATATTAATAATTTTAAGTTTCGGTAATTAAGTACTTCAGAGTATATTTTATGAATAGTGGATTTATGTTTTAAAATTGAGTTGCAAAATATTCAGCAATATAATGGTCCGCTGCATATATTAATAATGATATGTCAAAAACAGCATGAAACAATGGCCATAGGTTCATTGAACTCGCCTCTGCATTTTTTATAACTAATATCTCACCTGAAACGACGCTTTCCAGGCATGTATAATCTCTGTGACCTATAGCAGTACAAGCCAAAAGCGATTCCAAAAGACCAGTTACTTCAGATAAATACTGAAAGGAGGAAGTAACATGAATTATCAATAATTCAATAATTATATGAAAATAAATATGATAATTTTAAAACACGATATATGCTACACATTCATAGTCCAATAGTTTAGATAAATAAATAAAATTAGTGCTTTCAAATGCAATAACTTACATGAAAAGGTTTCTCTATGAATTTCGAGAGACTAATCTTGTCTTCCGATGTTTCTGGACCCTAGAATTTATATAAATATACATATAAGATTTCGTAAGATATGAAACGTCCGTGGCGATATGATGTAAATGTCAACAAATAAATAAATGAGATACTTTCATATAACGTAGGCGTTTCAAAAGACATAAACAGCGAGAAAAAAAATTGAGACACTTCTATTATATTTCACGTTTTTCTGGACCGATTGACGAAATTCAAATTGCGTTTTTCATATCTCGAAAGCGTGACTTAGCATATACATTAGATTTATATTCTAACATAGGTATTTTGACACAAAAGCGGACTTTTTCTGAAATAACATCCCAATTTCTTTTCCATATTTCGATTCTACGACTCAAATTATGCCTAGATGTTAAATTTTTAATTTTCGGTGAGAAATTTACGGAGAGATTAAAAAATTAACAACCCATTTTGGTTTCCTTTTTTTAATTGTTCGCGAGAGGAAAAAAAGTCACCGTTCGTATTTTCAAATAATTTTAAAAAAGTGCGTAAACCACATTTTCGTTATTATCGCTTGTAATAAATACATCAAATTACAAAACGCACCAAAATGCAAATTCGGGTTTATCTTTGGAAATTTTGACTACCAAACTCCTCCTAACATACCTGAAATTTTTTTTTACGTATGCTTAGAAATAAGTGTACTTTAAGATGATGGTAAAAATTTTATAGGTTATAATTCATTTTTTTTACAGAAAAATTTATAAAAATTTTTAAAATAAATCATAAAAAATGGGCGAATTTTATTTGGAATGAACCTAAATTTCGAAATGTGAAAGGAAGAATCAAATAAGTTTAATAAAAACAAGAGATATTAACAAATATATACCACATTCATTTAACTTTGAGGAGTTAAAATTTTGAAAGCTCATTTTTTTAAAAACTACTCTCGCGATTTTTACAAAACTTAGCAGTTTGGCATACTTTGAGCCGTAGAATCAAAATATGGAAAAAAATTGGAATGTCATTTCAGAAAAAATCCAATTTTCTGTCAAAATACCTATATTAGAAAAATTTTTATTAGCAATTAAGAATGTAGAAACTATGGTACATTCGAAACCTCTAAAATCCTATTTGTGAAAGCACAGTTGTGCCAAAAATTACATATCAAATAGAATCAAAATACCATTATTAACAAGAAAACATGACTAAAAAGAAAAAATAATAAATGAGACTAATAATTGAATATTTAAAAAATGTTGGAAAAGTAGAAGTTGCAAGAAAAAGTAAAAGTTGTAAGAAAATGGGAGATGTACAAAAAGATCAAAATGGCAATATTCCATTGAGAGTCACGCAACAGTTTCGTCAGCGGAAAAGTGCTATGCAACTCCCATTTAATGATACCTATCAAATCATTTAATGCTAATCGATATCGTCTCGATTGGGGTTTCCTTTTCCCTACGCGTGGAAGAAAAGTTAGAAGGAGAAGTAATATACAACATATTTCATAAATTTTTTAAAAATAGTAATACATATAAGAAACTAGGAAACAAATACTGCAGAACTGTCTTATGACTCATAAAATTTTAATTAAGAAATTTAGAGATAAAAAAAACTGTGATATGTTTGAAGAAAAAATTCAATTGGAATTCTAGAAGGAATGCTATATCATGCCAATTTACTTAATGAACCTTTAAAGTAAAAATTATGGGAAGCAAAACTGAAAAGTGGAAAAGAATAGTGAATACGTCCAATTTTAATCTTTTTGTACATCTCCCATTTTCTTACAACTTTTACTTTTTCTTGCAACTTCTACTTTTCCCACATTTTTTAATTATTCATTTATTAGTCATTTATTATTTTTTCTTTTTAGTCATGTTTTATTGTTAATAATGGTATTTTGATTCTATTTGATATGTACATTTTGGCACAACTGTGGTTTTACAAATAGAATTTTAGAGGTTTCGAATGTACCATAGCTGCTACATTCTTACTTGCTAATAAAAATGTAATACAACATTTACAGCTAGATGCGCAGTTTTTAAAACCTTGAAATACTATCGTTCAAGTTTTAACTTACTAAAGAAAATTATATTAGAATAATGTTACATATAAATCTAATACATATCCTAAGTACCGCTTTCGAGACTTGAAAAATGCAAGTTGAATTTCGTCAATCGGCTCAATAGAACGGGAGATATAGAACTGCCCCATTTTTTTTCGCAGTGTACATTAATATAAAATTTTGAAGACATTTAACTATTTACCTTAACTGGTAGTGAGCCCAAAAGCTATCAGTAACACAACAAACAAATGTGTATATCTATTACTAATTTAAAATATTTTAGCATTTAAGAGGAGAATAACAAGAGGAAAAATTAACATTTTAAAAAAACTCATAATTTAAATATTTTAGTCAAGAATAAAACGAAATCCTGGGGAAGAACTAATTTAAGTCATTGAACCATTTTTATGATTTGATTTTAAACTATTTCAAACTAATAAAATATATGAATTGCAAAAATACTTTTTTATTTTACAGAAAACTAAAATTAAGAATTTTTCAACTTGTCTACTTTCTCGATTTAGAAAAGTGAGCTCTTTATTCTGATGAGGATTTGATATTTTGTCTGTTATTTTCTCTCTCATATTGTATTTTGATTTAAAAGCTGAAAAATAGCTCCCGTTTTTCAGCTAATTGCTTTTTATGTGAATTCCCATATTTTTATATTGCAAACTCTAGCTTCTTCGGAAACTGAGATGAATACTTTTCATTTATCAAAAATACGTATTGTAATATACATTGAAAAGGCAGTATTAAAGTCTATATTTCAAAAAAGAAACTTAACGGAGAATGGAAACAATGAACACAATACGAGATATAGAAAATAATATCCTATTTCCATGCAGTTTTTCGTACTTTTTTGCAGTGATTTCCTGATTTTAAAATTGATGTTTAATATTTAAAATTTCATGTTTGTTTAGAAATTTTTCTCCAAAAGGATCATGTAAATGGTTCATTTTGCTTGGTGTGAGCATTCTAAAAATTGCTTGATGTACGCAATCTAAAAACAAAAAGAAAACTTTAGTTAGAAATCATTTTGCTTGATGTGAACATTCTAAAAACAAAAAAAAATGTAGTTTGAAGTTCACTTCCCTTTGTGAGAGCATTCTAAAAACAAAAAGAAAACTGTAGTTAGACATTAATTATTAGCACCGACAAGAATGGAGCCGCAACCATCATAATAAAGTGCTGGCCACCGTAAATGCAACACCCTGAAGGAAGCATGCAAATAACATGAAATTTAAAACATCCATTAGCGGAGGTGAGCTATGCAAATGATTAGAATTTCAGCGCTGACGCACATTATGCACGCTTCTTGCGCCACTTCAAAGCCCTAGGCTTGGAGTTTTCGACGATTTCAAGTGCGGCAGTTGTGTTTTTCTTGTGTTTTTTTTTTTTCAAAAAATCGATCAATTATGCCTCGTAGTAAACAGCGATCATCGTTTGATCAAGTATCCGAGTTCGACAGAGGAAGGATAGTGGCCTACCGAGAGTGTAGACTATTTTCAGGGAAATCGGTAGTCGTGTTGGACGAGACCAAACAATTGTAATGCTGATATGTGACCGTTGGATACAGAAGAGTACGACGGACCGACGTGTTCGATCGCATCCACTTCAGTGCACCACTTCACGTGATGACAGGAACACTGCGCGCATGGCAGTGACGGATCACTCAGTCACATCACGAATCATGGCACAGCACATTCCGTCTGTAACGCATCATCCAGTGTATGAGCGTACCATTCGACCCCGTTTACAGCAGAGTGGTCTCTCCGCAAGACGTCCATTGCTTCGTTTACCCTTGACGCAGAACCACAGATGTCTTCGCCTCCAATGGTGCGATGAAAGAAGGATGTGGACAGCAGAATGGAATGCAATTGTCTTTACTGACGAGTCACGCTTCTGTCTGCAACACCACGATGGTCGGATTCGAGTCTGGAGACACCGTGGAGAGAGAATGCTGAGCAGCTGCGTTATGCACCGCCACACTGGCCCTGCACCGGGTATTATTTTATGGGGCGGTATTGGATATCACTCTCACACTCCTCTAGTACGCATTACCGGTACTTTAAACAGCCAGCACTACATCTCCGTGGTGTTGGAGCCAGTTGCCCTTCTTTACCTTCAGGGCTTGCCCACAGCCGCATTTCAACAGGATAATGCGCGACCACACGTGGCACGCATTGTCCAAGCGTTCTTCGTCAATCGCCAGATTGAATTATTTCCCTGGCCGGCTCGCTCTCCGGATTTTTCGTCGATAGAAAACATGTGGTCCATGGTTGCTGAACGATTGACCCAGATTACATCTCAAGCTGCCAAACCAGATCAACTTTGGCAACGTGTGGAAGCTGCTTTGTTTGCTGTACCCCAAGAACACATCCAAAGTCTCTTTGAATCAATGCCGAGGCGTGTGGCAGCGGTGATCTCCAACAATGGCGGCTACTCTGGCTACTGATTCTGGAAGGAACCACACTTCACAGAAGTCTATAAATTTAATCATTTGATACTTGGTGAACATGTTATCTGCTAAATAAATTTTGTTATGATATCTCTTGTCTTTCTTGGTGTTGCAGTTTGGGTGGCCAGCAGTGTAACTTCTTCTGTATTAAATCTAAATAGTATTGTTATTTTAATTTTATTTACGCTGATGCAACAAGCTTCCCGCGGCGGAGCGATAAAATTCATCAACACTAGTCATTCAACTCGAGATCATATCCCGATAAATAAGTTCGCTGCATAAAATCTTAATGGCTCTTCCCATGTGCAGAGTGCTGACATTCTTTAAAGCAAAGTCTTCTTTAGTCTTCTTTAAAATATCATCCACGAAGGCATTCCTCCCTTCAGGCAGATATCCCCAGTGTGCTTTGGCGTAGTTCAATCTTTTCTCGACACATGGATACATAGGGTCGACATTTTCATCATGTTATCTCATATAATCATGAATAAATTCATGGCGTTCGAAATTCCACTTTTCTTAATATTCTACAGAATTATTTTCTGTAAATGAAATTTCTTTGATTCGGTGATCAAAGAAATGACACAGATCTTTCTCAAACTCTGCTGCTGTACTTTACCTTGTAAGATCTGTCTCTGTTATTCCACATACACAAATGCTAGATCCTACAACGAACCTGGCGAATTATCGCACAGGCGTGAATAAATATCAGCACATAAGAAGGGTGAAAATTAACCCTTTATTAATTCAAAGTTTAATAGAAAAACACGATCTTCGTGCGTTTACAAAACACCGTCAACTTGCAGTGGGAAACTCAGATGTAGACTATATTTCTAGTCGAATCTAAAATAGAAGAGTCCTGGATTATCACGTTAATTTTCATCCAACAGGTTGACTCTCAAAACTTAACAGGCGTGATGATAATCCGAAATGCCCAAAAGCCTTACTGGCGTAACAGTGAGATAGCAACGAAACATGCGCTGGCTAGCGAAAACATGCTCTGAATGAACTCAGAGTTTTACCCGTTTAAATACTGATTTCACTTAACTTTAAATTTACATTCTGGCGAGAAAATACAAGGGGAAGTTGAGAGGTTCAGGAAAGGTATCAAACTTAAAATAAATTTGTTATGCAAAATAACGGAAAACCCTACAACCTTTAGATAAACTGTGATTCCTGTAACTATTTGCACCGTATAAAAACCTTTGAATTCCATTCCTGTTTGATTGATTGATGATTGGGTTTTATCGGTAAAACGATAGGGAGTTGCACGTTTGAAGATAAAACTATAAGAATCGCATACCGTTGTGTGCTGTCCGCGTCACGTGTCGAAAATTCCAATGATCGGCGAAAGCCAAGTGATACAAAAGAATCGCAAATGCATACTTTCTTCTTAGAAAATCTTCCTCTTCTCTCTGACTCCAAGTGATGTAACTCTTCTGGTGTTTCACTTGCGGAAACATTCGGGTATTATTTTTTTCGCTTACATACAAATCTTAAAATTTTGCCTTCCATTCAGTCAGTCAAACACTGAATCCTTTAAACAATCGCAAAGAGTAATGAAACATCAGAAACGTTTCATTTTCTGTGCCTGAAAATGACTCGCAGTATAACTACATAAGTTACGACAGCTTTCTTTCAGATAAAAAAACAATTAATTATAAGCTAGTTATAAACTTAATAAATTAATTTCAACTTTTTATGAAAGAAGTTAGTTAAGTATTTTAAGATGCCAACAGTGGCCTTTGAGATACCGGTATCAGTTTGGAATAAATTTTGCGTTACCTCTTAAATTACCCGATTTTGTTTAAGACCACAACTACGTTATGATAACTGGAATTCCACTGTTCATTTACGTATATTACTGCATTCATTTGCAGATTATTCATGCTAAAATGTACGACTTCATACTGTATTCAAAAGAACTATGATATTGTTCATCCTATTGCGAGGTTCAACTCTTTAAATCTCAAATTCTAACTTTGAAACCCACGAACACTTTACAAGCAAATAATCGCTTAAATGTGTGAACAGAATACGTGAGACTTAAGGAGGGTTTAAAACCCTTTATTACTCAGTATTATTTACAATCAGTTCCGACTTGGATCTTTACATAAAGCCGCCATTTGGGCTTGAACTTAAAACTAATAATTTGAACTAAAATTAGCTTTGTAAAGCTCTTAAAGGATATAGCCGAAGCTATCAGAATCTGACTAGTTGGCCCCTAAGTATTAATTAAATCGGCGAAGCCTAGCAAGGGCCTAAGATATGGCCGAGCGTAATAACAGCTGAGAGAGATGTAGGCAGAAGGCAGACGTGCGCTAGTCAGGAAATCAGACTCTCTCTTGAAGTCGGTTAAGTCACGACTTAAATAATACTCATTCTTATTTGCATTATCTGCGTTTCTGAATTTACATTCTGGCAGGAAATTGTAAGCTAAAATTAGAATAAGAAAGCAAAGATACAAAACTTAAAATAACTGTTTATTAACATAAGGTAAACCTTACACTATGATTATGTTCTTTTTTTCAGTTGAACTAAGAATTGGAGAAGGACAGAATAAACTACCTGCATCAACTTACTACAAAAACAGGTAACAGTTTTTTTTTATTTTATTCTTAGTTCAAGTTTTGAAGAGTACAGTTCAATTTCAACAGCTATTTTTTTTAAATTAAATAGAAGTAACAAAAGCACATATTCGGTAAATTTTGCTTTATGAGTTGAAAAGAATAATTATTAATAGGAATATTAAAACAGTTTATCGATATCGGAGTGTCAGTGGTGGTTCCAAAATTTCTCAACCTAAAACTACAGTTTAGAAAACGAGCCTCCTCCTGTAAGATCTGTAGGCTCGACGAGGACGTCCCGCAAACCCTGGTGGAAAAAAATCTCATCGTAACAATTAGGAATGTACAGGATGAAGAAGAGTATTTTTTACATTAGTTTTGAAACCTGAAAGATGTATATAAGCCACATTACTTATGGGATGATCCAATATTTTTTGACTTATTTTCTTCACGGTAAAGTTTGATAGCGAACCGCAATTGCCGTGATTAGAAAAACAACAGAATTAAAATTGTCAGCGAAAGGGAAAGTAGCTTGCAGATATAAGATAACAGATGGAATATAACATTCCATTCTTGTACATTCGAACCCTCACCGGTGTATGTCGACAATCACAGATAGGCTCTGGTGTAGGTCGAAAAGAGAGGCGACTGGCTGTTTCCCATAAATGCAGTTGTAAAAAAGCAAGGTTCTCTTGTGCAATTCAAAGTGTCTTAATAGTTTAAGTTGTTGCAATAAATAAGATTTGAATCACATAATTTAGTTAAGTTTTTTATTACTATTATTTTATTTTTTCATTTAGAACTATAATAATGTATAATTAGGTTTTTAACTTCTATTATTTTCCGTTCTCATTTTGAATGTACTGTGTGTCTTAAGTTCTTATGTTATTAAAATCTTATTTTAAATCTCAAGTGCGTTTTTTCGCGACTGAATTACGGAGAATAAAATATAATATTATTATATGTTGAACATTCACCATTAGTACATGGTGAATGTCGACATTCACCAGTGAAAGTCAGAAATAAGGGTATTTAGCAAATATTTCGGACATACACCAAGCGACTATGTTAATGTTGACATTCTGCAGGTTTCGGTATTTCACCGTAACATAGTCACTCTCACACTTACTACCTTGATATATTCACTATCACTTAATATACTCACTATCACTTACTACTTACTACTTACTTATATAGTCGTTTCGCCCTAATTTTTTCCTCTGGTTTCCTAATGCGTGTACTACCTGCAAATCATAGAATTCGAAGAATACCAGTTTTTCTTTTTCTAACGTCTGATGCTCTACACATGTGATTCTTAACGTTCTTTATGTTGCGGCACATGTTTAACAATTTCAAAATTTAGTGGCACACAGAGAAAAAAAGATAAGTTTAAAAACTGCTTATTTACCTATAATACAATGTGTAAAACAGTCTATGATAATAATTATGAATGTAAAATATAATAATATGTACTACAAAAAACAGCAGTACGTTTATTAAAGGATTAATTACAAGTTAAGAATACTTTAAATGAGAAATTTGAGCTCGATGTTTTTTGATAATTTCATTTATATTGGGTCGTAAAAGTGACAATGCTACTCTCATATCGGTCTTCTACATTTCACAGTCTCGATCTTTTATTCGTTTTTATGTTGTTTAACCCTGAAAATCCGAATTCACACAAATAAGATGTAGAAAATTGTAATAATATTTTTAAAGCTTTTTTGGCCATCATGGGATAATCGCATCTAACGTTAATCCAAAATGAATTAATTGATTCTTCCGAATATTTTAAAATTAAATCTGGATTATTAGAAAGCGAAATTAGGTCTTCTTCATTCAAAGTTAACTCAAATACAGAAGTATTCGTTATCACAAATGGATTACGAACCCAATCAAATTGTTTCATATCTAAATTTAGGCAATAATGAATAATTCTCTCTTCTAATGCTATCAAATGGTCAATAATAATTTTATGAATAATTTTATTAAGATGTTTTGGGACTGACTCAACATTTTCCAATTTGCCTTCCTGAGCTTTATTCTTCCATAAAGATATTTGTTTTCGGAATCCCATCAGTTTATCTCCCGAGTTTAATACATTTTCTTTTGCCCCTTGCATACTTGAATTTATGTTATTAAAATAACAAAAATGCATGATAAGTAAGCTAATCTCCCATCTGCACCATTCAGAACGTTTCATTTTAAATTATGTACTGAACATGCTCGAAAATGCTCCGAAATACACTCTCCTTCAGAGCACCAAAATCGGCTTGGATAAAACAATTGGCACGCTTATTAATGTCTTAAAAACCGAATTTCGCCAATTCTCATGTGTACCGTTTACTGTACTTAAACCCATTATAATCTTTACTATACACATTTCTAAAATTTGGTGGTATACAAAAGGGCCGCGACACAGTTGTTGAGAATGACTGCTCTACACTGTACATAGATGAAAGTAAATTTGATAATATTCTCCGAGCCAAAACAAAAAACCCCACACATGAAGACCCACTAACGAGGCTAAAAAACACTCGTCATGATTTCTAAAAATAAAAGTAAAGCACTTATAGGCTCTCGTATTGTTGGGTACATCAACTAACGAGCTCTAAAAGACTGTATGAGGAATTATTCCCACGTTTAAATTACATCAAAAAATCAGAAGAAGTTTGCAAAGAATCATTTGTTCACTCACTATAATTTCACGGATGGCTCCACTTGGGCTTACACGAGCCAGCACTTCTGGCTTAACTTCAAACAGGTAACGATGAACTTAAAAAATGCAGTAAATTTATCCTAACGGCTTACGGGATAATTTGACGCACAGGAAAGCTCTGACCCGTAGAAGTCGGCGAAGACAAGCCTAATGGTTAGAAGCACTCAACGCCGCAGCAATCTAATCCCTAGTAATTCAAAATAGCAACGTGGCCTTCAAGCAGGCACAACACGCTATCTCTGACTGAAAAGACCTTCCTAAGCCTTCCCTTAAGCACATTTTTCTGCTCCATTTGTATACACTCGATATACTTTATTTTATAAAGTATATCGAGTGTATACAAATACTTTTATACCATTTGTATACTTTATTAACATTCTGGTAAAGAAAGCGAGGGTGAAAACAGACTGAAAGGAGAGTTACTTTAACTAAGAATTAACTGTTAGTTAAATAAATGTCCACAAATTCTCTATCATTGTTTATCTAATGAAGGTACTATGACTATATTCCTTTTATGGATTATCTGTATGATTTACTACTTGTACAATATATTCTCTTTAATTTAAGTCTAATTGAATTAAACTCAGCATCAGATTCTTCACAGCTGTAACTTTTTGGTCGAGAATCTTGATACTTTTGAGATAAATCATAGCAATTTTATGCATCAAAATATTTAATAAATACTGTACAGGGTGTCCCAAAACGACCACATAAACTCTGTCCAGCTAGATTCCTCGTTAGGAGTACATAAAAACTACCCAAAGAAGCGTTCCTGTACGATCCATAGTTTACGGGGAAAATGCGAAAAACAAAGTATGACGTCACTGCCGGTGCAAGAAAAAACACTTTATTGAACATATCAACAGCAGTATATGCACAATTTAAAGCAGATGTTCAAAATGTCCGCCGTGAATGTCGAGGCAGGCTGGAGCATGCCGTGGAATGGCTGTCATCACACGTTGCAACATCGCGGGGTCCACCGAAGTACAAGCAGCATGCAGACAAGCAACTAAGGCCACTGGTGTTGTCACTACGTCTCGATACACCAGTTCCTTGAAATGGCACCATAGGAAAAAATCCAACGGTGTAAGATCTGGCGAACGTGGCGGCCATATGCCAATACTGTTGTTGATATGTCCAATATAGTGTTTTTTCCTTGCACAGGCAGTGACGTCATACTTTGTTTTTCGTATTTTTCTCGCAAACTGTGGATCTTACGGGAACTCTTGTTTATGTATGTTTAGTTTTTATGTACTCCCAACGAGGAATCTAGCTGTGGAGAGTTTATGCGATCGTTTTGGGACACCCTGTATTTAAAAAACGTTGAAAAATTATTTTTTCGGAATGGGTCTTATTAAAACATTAAATCATTTATTGAAGAAATTGGCAAAACGTTTCCTAAATTCTATTCATAACTATAATCTTCATACGTTCTCGAAGTAAATACAACAATGAATTCCAAATTAAGCGTGGCATAAAATTAAATTTTGCTATCGCAACTGTATTGACAGCAGCACCTTTTAACGCATCGGTAGATTCTTCCGCTGAAAGATCAAGAGGGAAGCAGATGTGTTTGACGTAACTCTGGCTATGAACTGGAGCTTAAATAATTAACTTTATGCAGTTTTTTTTTTCCGCTGCAGCATTTCAGTTATTTTCATTTATGGTTATATCTCTTTAACTACCATTTTTCGCTCTTATGCATGTCCCATCACTTGTTTAAAAACGCGTCTTTCACTGCCAAATTGAAACTTTTCGTGTTTGATTTTAGAACATAATGCTGCATAATATCAACTTCCTTTTTTAACTTAATGAAAGTGGAATGTGTGATTGAAAACTTGCTTTTAAGTTAAACCATTTAAAAAAATAATTTTATTATATATATATTTTTTTTCATATTTCGTGTATAATAACTAATAGTATATAATAACTTTTTATTAATTTTATGGCTCAACACTACTCGTTCATTATTATTCTGTACTCCTATACAATGGATAATAATAATTATACATTCTCATGTGCATATCCATTCTTATGCTTTAATTTGAAAATATTACATCAAGCGTGGTACAGCCTCTGGTCACACAATGTTTCGTATTCACAACTCAGTGAGTATTACAACAATGTTTATAACATAGAGACAACATTTTTAAAAGCAGCATATCTTTAGAATTCCCAGTAGAGTGTTAAATGTTGCCATACATTTCTTTTTCAGTTTTTTTCTCTGTTTATAATATCAGTTTTCAATTTTCTTAATAATATCACCAAATGTTTTATTTGCCATTTTCGCTTTATTTATTAAACACAAATTTCTTCGCACTTGAGCCACATAAAATTCAACAACTAAATCACTAAACGTAAAATCAGAATATCTTTAAAATCCCTAAATTGTTGCCCTACATTTCTTTTTACATTCCCTATATTATTTATATATACTATTTTATTTCTTTGAAAGTAAGACATACAGATAACGTTTGACGACAGCACGCTTTTATTTGAAATGCTATTCAACAGAAAAATAAAACGAGCACAAAATTGAGGCCTGAGACATAGACATTTAATTACTTCAATATATTTTATGCTTATTGTGCTAGCAAGCCGGCATCTATCATCAAAACCATTGCTTCAAGAATCGTCATCGCCAAGCCATCAAACAAGCCCTTGGTGGCAGTTGTTCGACCGGTTTCTGCCTTCTTCGCTGCTTGGAGTTCAAAGGTGAAGGACGGACTTCGGCCTGTCTCTTCACCTGCCTGTCTCCGCTTCGCACCATTATTCCTGTTTTTTGGAAGTTTTTCTTCTCTGCCAAGAGGACCGGCAATGTTTGTTATTTTTCAAACAGACTAGAAGCCTGATAAATTCGCCTTATAACAACGCCTTGATTGTTCCTGGTATCAGAATTATTTCTGAAATATTTATTTAAATTTTCGAAGATAGTGTGCACTGCCTTCATTATTCGGGCACCTCGTGAACTTCGATACAGTAGAGCTTTCTAAAGGAACGTCCATAAATGCTAAAAATTTTCTAGGGCTGTGTGCTGATCAGCATAATGTTTCCAGTCTCTTTCTTTAGCGATTTTTAGCGACGATGCAGAAGGATTGTGCATCCACAAGAGACAGCCCGCAAATGAAGTTTCCGCGTGGTAGTAGAACTGATCATAGTGTAGTTGCCTAAGTTCATTCTATGCATTTTTTTAATATGTTTATTCTAGAAGGTATCTTTTGATTGCATAATAAATTGAAGAAATATTCATGAATAAGTAGTAGTCTTTATTCATAATCAGCGTCTGGGGTAAGTACAACATTCCTTACTTTCATGGGTCACATATTTTATTCTACTCAATGAGTTATTGCGGACACAGCGTGATGTACTATTAATCACATGTTATATTCCTATATACTGGGAAATTGCATTTCTTTATTCTTATTCACGGCTCATTGCGGATAAAAATGATATTCAGAAGTTTGGTTATCACGGCTACACCAGAATAATAAAAATTTATATTTTTATAACATATAGAAATTAATATAATTTTTACTACTTAAGAAATTAAAATATATAAGAATTTTTTACTACACTTATAAATATAATATATTGTTCTGTAAGATCTGTCTCTTCCATTCCACATAAACTAAACTAGACCCTACAAAGAACTGGCGAATTCTCACACAGGCATGAATGAAATACCAGCACAGAAGAAGGGTAAAAATAACCCTTTATTATTTCAACACAGAACAGAAAGTCATGTACTTCGTGCTTTACAATAACACCGCCCACTTGCGATGGAGCTTAAACGTTCTAACATAAATCAGCTCAAATCTAAATAGAATAGTGCTGGGTCAGCACGTTACGCTACGACTAACTTAGGTTGACAGGTGCAACCATTCTTCGAAATGGTCAAGGGACGTACTGTCGTAACAACGACATAAGCAACGAAACGTGCTGGCTAGCAAAAATACGCTCTGAATAAACTCAGAGATTCACCCGTTTAAATAAACCCTTCACTTCACTTTAAATTTACATATTGGCGAGGAAATGCGAGGGGAAGTTGAGGAGTTCAGGAAAGGTATCAAACTTAAAATAAAGTGTTAAGCAAAATAAGGGGAACCCTACAGTTGTTAATCGAAGCATACTTTAAATACTGAATTCAAGAAATTCTGCGTTATTTCATAATATATTTTTTCAATTTTTTTAATTTCAGAATAATTTAAGCGCTTGGTATTTTGTGATTTTTCCCTGAAAAGTGCCGTTTTAAAACATCCCATTAAATATGGCCCCTCCACCAAAGAAGAAAAAACTGCAAAACTGTGTTTTCATTTTTGGAAACAAAAATACATTAATAAATGCATATATATATATATTGTTGCGTTTTACGGGTTCGTGGATTTGAGAGTATCCGATGAAAACACGATGCAGAACAGTAAAAAGCCCAATTTATTTACAAGAATCACTATTTACAGCACAGTTCCAAAATTACCTTTAAAATCGTCGAAAATCTACAATAAATACGCTGAAACAATCAGCAACACAGCTTCAGGCTGTAACTGTACAGGTAGCTTCACGGCAACACTAAACTTATAATAAACACCGTGGAACAATCACCAATACACTGTCAAGCTATACTGTAAAGATAGCTTCACGGCAAAGCACTATCTCGATTGCTTTCCGTTCACAAAACTCTCGCGTAGCTTAGCAGCTATTCTCACAATAATCACAACGCTCACAGTACTTCACAATACTTCACAATCTCTTCGCCACTAACTCGCAACTCAACTTCTAACTCCTCGCTTTCGGACACGCAAGGGTTTATATAGCTTTTCTTTAAGTTCGACACGTTTCGAGAAATATCTCGACAGGAAGTTATTCTAGAAGCTTCCCGATTGGACCATGGGATATCGCCAATTTGGTCGCCAAATGGGCGATAAAGTCGCCAATCTGGCAACCCTACCATACACTATTTTATGGCAACCCTAGTGCTATGCCGGAAAGCTTACATACAGGCGCAACCGCCGAATTTTTCGTAACAATATATATGTTACTATGAAAGACCGAAATTGGAGAATGTCGACTTTCACCGGAGAATGTCAACATTCGCCAAATACGTCAGTGAAAGATCGAATATTACATTACATTCTTGTACATTCGGACCCTCACCGTGTCAGGACAGAGTGTTCGGTGCATATTCTTTGAAAACATTCGTGACAGCTTAAAGTCCTGATCTGGAACAGGGAGCTGAATGCAGTTATGTTCTGTGGTAGAATGCTGTGATTCAGTGGTAGAAGTACTGCACTTGAAAGAGATTTAAAATCCTCTTTTATTAAATCACTATTATTTACAAACCACTTCCCAACTCGGGAGGAATACAGAAAGTAAAAGACCACACTTGGGTCTAAAATGAACATTCATATAAGTTTAAAACTAAAGCTAAATAGAAATGAAATAGTCGTCGCTCACACAGCTTATAACGCGAGGTTGGCCTCTAACTAAATGGTGCGAAGCAAGATTTACTAATACTGACGCACTTGGATTTATTTCAATAAGCAATCACGTAAAGCGCTGTGACTTAGAATTTAACTGCTAGCTAGTCAGGAGAACGTCGAATAGAATGATCGTGGTCTGAGACTAAAAGCTCTCTCACACTGAGAGGTTTCTACCTCTGGTTTAAATAGTCGTTGGCTCCACTTCAGATTAGCATAAAGCTGAAAACGCGCGCTTCTTCTAACGGGATGTTGAAAATGAGAAGGGATAGAAAGATTTAAATTAAAATAAAACTTTGTTAGTTTAACTAAAACCTTACAACCTGTGTATGTCGACAATCACAGATATGCTCTGGTGTAGGTCGAAAAGAGAGGCAACTGGCTGTTTACCATAAATGCAGTTGTAAAAGCAAGGGCCTCTTGTGCAACTCAAAGTCTCATAATAGTTTAAGTTGTTGCAATGAATCAGATTCGAATCACATAATTTAGTAAATTTTTTATTACTATTATTTTATTTTCTCATTTACTACGTACTGTATAATTAAGTAAGTTTTTTAACTTCTATTATTTTCCTTTCTCATTTTGAATGTATCGTGTGTTTTAAGTACTTGTGTGTTTTTTCGCGACTGAATGACGGAGAAGAAAATATAACATTCTCATATATTCAACATTCACCATTAGTACATGGTGAATGCCGACGTTCACCTGTGTAAGTCAGAAATAAGAGTATTTGGAAAATATTTCGGACACACATCAAGCGACTCACTGGTGAATGTTGACATTCACCAGCGAACGTCGACATTCTCCAGATTTCGGTGTTTCACCGTAACATATATATGTATATATATATATAACTCACCAATTTTCTTTCCTCATTGCAGATTTAATGTCAAAGTTTCAAAGTGGTAAGGAGGAAATAAAATAAATGTAAGAAATGTTTATGATGTTTATGAATTGCCCCTATTATAACCCAGATTTATCACTACAGCTCATAAAAGAGAAATTTACACATGGAAAGATTTATTTAATATCTTTCTTCGATGGATTAACCACATTGAAAATGAAAAATTTACTGTACCGACTTTAATTCGCTGACGAGCTATTAAAGTGTTATTTAATTAAATTAACTGACAGTTACTTAATTACGTCTAGTAGAAGTTCTCTATGCAGATTTTTATAACCTCCAATCGGTTCCTATATCTGAGTATATTCCTTAATTCTAAATCAAAAGCTAATTAAAAATTGCTTCGCTTCAACTACAGTGTTTAAAAGCTTAGCAGATTAGCGATCAACCAATGTTAAAAAAAAATTGATAAAAAAACTTAACTAAGAAACAATTTCTAAATGTAATAAAAAGTAATTATTTCGTTAATTACTTACTACGTTTTTTTCCTTTTAATTACGCAAAAAGTTAAATTTAATTAATGTTGCATTTCTTTTTATCCTGCTAAACTTTTCGAAGTTTATCCTAATTGGATATTTTCTTCAAAACGTTCAAAAGGTAGATAATTTTATTATCTCGTTTGAATTTATTTGTTTAATAAATTCCTTTTGCATATGCATATTTTTATCCTATATTTTATTACTTCTTCTTTTATAACATTGTATTTTGTATATATTCTATTTTTCAATTGTTAAAGAATGTGATTTTCAATTAATTTTACTAGTATTTCATAATCAGAACATTTCTTTGCAATTTTTGTTATTATTTAGTTTTAATCACCCTAATGTATGTATTATAAGACCGACAAATATATTGTTGCGTTATACGGGTTCATGGATTTGAGAGTATCCGATGAAAACACGATGCAGAACAATAAAAAGCACAATTTATTTACAAGAATCACTATTTACAGCACAGTTCCAAAATTATCTTTAAAAGCGTCGAAAATCTACAATAAATACGCTGAAACAATCAGCAACACAGCTTCAGGCTGTAACTGTAAAGATAGCTTCACGGCAACACTAAACTTATAATAAACACCTTGGAACAATCACCAATACACTGTAAAGGTAGCTTCACGGCAAAGCACTATCACAAAATTCTCGCGCAGCTTAGCACTCACAGTAAGCAGCTATTCTTACAACGCCGGCTCTCAGAAACGCAGGGGTTTATATAGCTTTTCCTTAGGTTCCACACGTTTCGAGAAATATCTCGACAGGAAGTTATTTTAGAAGCTTACGAGAAATATCTCGACAGGAAATTATTCTAGAAGCTTCCCGATTGGACCATGGGATATCGCCAATTTGGTCGCCAAATGGGCGATAAAGTCGCCAATCTGGCAACCCTAGTGCTATGCCGGAAAGCTTACGTACAGGCGCAACCGCCGAATTTTTCGCAACAATATGCATAATAAAACATGTTCACAAAATCTTCTTTTCTAAAAAAAAGGCTCGTATATTCTTTCGTTTTTTTCCCAAAATGAGCATAATGGATAAATTTAGATATATTTTTTATTTAAAACTTTAAAAATGCAATTAGGTAGTAAAATTAGCACTTCCTTGTATAAGAAATCCTTATTCTACCTAATTACAATTTTAATGTTTTTAATAGTAGCTATTTTAAAATTTATTTGAGATAATTAGCAAAAGGCTTGCCAATTTAATTTTTACAAATTAAGGAAATACTTTATATTTATAAAATTGTATATCAAGAGATAAACAATTTGAAAACATATAACTTGATTGATAAATAAACTAACCAAACAAACCTTTTTCCTTTTTTTTATAGCTTCCCTCTCCAATTGCAAAAATAGGGTATTTTTAACAAACATTTTTGAGCCAAAATGATGTAAAAGAAAAAAGTCTTTATCATTGATTTGAAAGGAAAACATTTGTGATCGTCTTCATGCAAGTTCTTGTTGTCTAGTAATGCCAAGTGATATATAAAATTTGAAATGAAGAAAGAAATTAACCAGTATTTCGTTAGTTAAATATAGATAATTCATTAGTAATTCGTTGTTGAGGAATGCTGCTATAAATAAATATTGGGTCCATATAATTAGAAATAATATATACATATATATCATACATTTCCACCTAAGCGTTATAATTTTGAAGATAATGATCATATTGGAAAAGCTAAGAAATTAGTGTTCTAACTTGTTACGGTAAATTTGACAAGTACAAACAGAAGTGGGCGGGACACCAGAATTTCCTCATTAATAGTGTAATACCACCGCCAAGATCACACTCAGTTCTGCCCAATTTTGATAAGCAGCACCCTGGTAGGAAGGATCAGAGGGTCTTTTACCCCTCTTCCCTACCACAAACCACATGACAGGACTTTATTCTAGTTAATACTTTGCAGTTCTTTTTACCATGTAGTTCTTTTGAATATTTTAAATCAACATTTGATATTTACTCAATATCTGAATCATCAGTATTTTACCCCAGTCATTATTGCTGCTCTTTTAACCAGTGGGAAAGCGCAAAAAAACTGGAATATTCCTAACTTGGGAAACTAAAATTTCGTACTACATTCAGTAGCTGAGTTTCTAGCAGTGAGTGACTTTCAGAACCGCTTTTCCGTTGCCTGTGTGTTTCAGAAAACGATTTATCCGTATTTGATTGCAACTGGGGTGTGACACACCCCAAGTGCCTGTCCACGTAAGTGTTTTTCTGACTGAATATTTATTTTAAAAATTTATTTCTAGAGTGTAACAGTAAATATTTCTACTCGCAAGCGATTTTAAAGTATTTAAAATTAAATTTTAAAAGATTTCTCAGCGCATTATCGTAAAAAAATAACTTCTTACGAATTAGAAATGCAGCGGCAGTGAGACTGATTAGAATTATTTGAAAGTGAAGAAGATTACATTTCGGAAAGTGAAGAGGAAAAGAGGATTATTTTCTACACTGTTTGGTTTCGAAAAGATAAAGCATTTGTTTCTTATGTTCCTAAAAAAAGAAAAAACTTTTTTTATGCTTTTAGCATTACATAACGATTATGATATCGATGACATCACTAGAGAAAAGAAAACGCCAGAAATTATATATTTTTATAATACGACTAAAAAAGCAGTGGATATTGTGGATGAAATGGCAACAAGTTATTCAATTGCCAAAATAACAAGGAAGGGGCAAGTGGTAATTTTCCTTTCTGCACTGAAAATTGCTGCAATAAATGCTGGAATTATATTACTTTCAACTGCTAATTCACCAACCAGATACAGAAGCAAATATCTGATTTTGAGGAATTAGCATTACAATTAATAAAAAATATATTTTAAACAACGATCAGTGATTGATACTTTACTGAGAAACTTACGTATTGCATGGAAAAGAAGAACAGAAGTTTCGAAGAATAATTCAAACGAATATACGAAATTCGAAGCAACACTCATTTTTAATTTCAAAATCCTGCTATATTTTTTCCTCTCACATATAATCTTATCGGAACACTTATTTTCATTTAATGTTTTATAAAATTTACATTGAGCTGTTAATTTTCTTATATATATAGTTTTAAAATACTCTTCTGGCAACGAGTCGATTACAAATTTGAAGTAATTTTTTTACTGCTAACCTCACTTATACTCGCTTATACTTATATCATCATACTGTAATTAAAATTCTAAATAACATACCACTTCTACTAAAATTTTCTAGATCAACGAACAGTGTAAAGTATTCAGCTAGGGCATACTGGGTAAAACAATTCGGACAAAATCTTGGCTGAAATCAAATGATTACTCTGAGGTTTGAAAATCCTTTTCCTAAAAGTAAAGATCATTAAACACGCAGGAAATTCGGAAATAAAAGATAGATTATGGCTAAAGAATTGAAGTAACGAAAGATTGTTTCAAAAACATGGATAAATATTAAATGCCTAAGAATTTCTGCATCGCAGATAAGAAAGAAACTTAATTATATCTAGGAATAAATTTGATGTACATGCCGTTCCCATTCAAACTGAATAATGGGCACGAACCGTTTCAAGAGAAACCACTTAAAGATGGAATCAAAACCCATAAAATGTAACAAAAAAAAATTAATGGTATTTTTAACGTAAGGAATGACACAATATAATGTAAAATTTTAAAAATATCTTGCTTGTTTAATCAGGTTTTTAGGAATCCCAAAATACTGGAATTTTTTTTTAATTTATACGTAAATAAGACTTGATAAGATCTGTTCGTTATATGTAAGTATGTATGGGTAAAACAAAACACTCGATAGATTGCTTTCATAAATATATTTTCTTGTTTAACATTGTTTGCCAACGCTATTTAAGTCTTTTACTCCACGCTTGGAACTTAGTTTCAGTAGTTATTAATAATATCATTATAAATAACATTCTCTGCAAACATGGTCTGCTAAGATATCAGTTTTTAATTCCATTATTTTAGAATATTTGCTGTTGGCAACAATACTTCTTCGATTTCAGAAGAGGCTAAATTCTACTAACTGCTTTTGTTAATGGCAAAACGATTTACCTAATACTGACATGAACTTATTTGGTAATAATAAAAAACAGGAATTGAATTGGAATTTAAGAATTACTGTTCTTAATTTTTATCCTGCCTTGCATATTTTGGGGGGATTTTTTTACTACTGTAAAGGATGATGTAAATTTTTTACATCCTCAAACATCCGTTGAAATTATTTGAGTTTGTTTGTTTGTAATTTGGTTTTATATAGCTTTGCATTGCTTTTAAACGTATTATTTCATTTTCAGGTAATTTTAATATCGCTTATTGGTTATTTTGTCTTATTCTTAAGTTTATTAGCATTAACATGATTTGTATGCGTTTATTAGCCCAGAGGGGTTATCAATTTCGTTTTGGCATTTTGCATTGATTTACTATAAATAAAGAATCACTTTTTATATTGTTGCCACCAAATATTAGAGCCCTGTATAATATATTTAAAAAAATTAAATAATGAAGAATCTGCATAAATGCATGTATGTTTCTCGCATTGTAATAAAATAACGTTACCTACAGACATCAAATTTTCAATAACCTACGTCTCCAACTGAATATGGGCATCTGGAAGCCCGAATTTGGTATTTGTTTCATTATCTATTTCATATTTTGTAAAGCATTTATGAGTTTTTGATTAAGAAATTTAACGATTTCAAAGCGAGCAATGGCAACGTACGAGACAAAAAAACATTTCCATCTCCAGCGCGCAAGAGTATGTACCGGCGATAAAACGTTAAAAACACGCCCTTTCCGGCGTAATATAAAATCTGAGAGCTTTCAGATTTTTTTTAAATTTTTAATTTGATATTTAAATATTTACGCGTGCTTCATTTCTAATTCGTTTATATTATTATTCAAATTCTGTTTTTCATGTGTTATTTTGTTCATCATTTGATTCTGTTTCGCATGACATTAAAACTGTAAGAATGACCCATGTGAGGACAGAGATTATTCTCTGGGTTTTTGTCTCTAAATTGGCGACATTCTAAAAGTTTCTAGAAAAAGCATTTTCAAAGATAATGGACAGTCGTTTTTAGAAGATTCCAGAAGAACCTATCCTTACTTGTTTGCAGTTATATGAATACGAGGATGCACGATTGGAGTCTGAGTAGTAATACATTCTGTTATACATTGTGCATTTTTTAAGGGAAGTTCTCTATCTTCTGGTCTACTGGGCCGATTGAAAAAATTTAACTTACGTTTTTATGTTCCGAAAGCATCACTCAGGTTTTGTTACATTAGATGTATATACAACATTGTCCTAATATAGGTATTTTGACAAAAAATTGGACGTTTTCTAAAAATTTCCTGATAAAAAAGTTTCTAAGAAATTTTTATTTATATCTTGGCGCAATTCAATTTATTAAAAGAACAATTCATTTAAAAAAATTTTAATTTGTAATAACCTATTTTTCTTTCCCTTTCATTGCGCACGACGGAAAGAAATAGTGTATTTTTCTTTCAACTAATTTTAACACATTTGGCGTTATTATTGCCCCTAACCAATTTGTCAAATTTCAAAAAGCGCCAATATATAAAATCACATATATTTTAGAAATTTGTAATTTATTTCAGGTATGCCTAGAAATACATCTACTTTAAGGTGATGGTAAAAATGTTATTGTGTTCAGTTCAAAAATGTTTTCGATAAATTCATAAACTTTACAAAAAAAACACAAATTTAAAAAATAAATAAACAAATATCTGCGCATTTCATTTGGATTGAACCTACATTGAATTGTGAAAGAAGGAATCAAGTAAATTTAATAAAAAAAGAGATATAAATAAATAGTGGTTTCCAAAAATTGAGGAAAAATCGCAAAAATAAAGGTAACTCGTCCGAAAATAAGCCAATCCATATAAAATTTGAGTATGTTGTCACATAAAAGCTATTGATCTAAATTTGTCAGGACTGAGTGTTTGTCGTAACAGTATCAAAGTCCTGGTCTCGAACAGGGAGCTGAATGCAGCTATGTTCTGTGTAAGTGGTAGAATAACTGCACGGTTTTAAAATTACCCTTTTATTAAACCACTATTTACAGCCACTTCCCAACTCGGAAGGGATAACAGAAAATAATGACAGCACTTGGGTCTAAACTGAACAATAAAATAATTTCAAATAAAGTGAGTAGAAAATTAAGTAGTCGTTGCTCTCAGAGCTTTAAACGCGAGGTTGGCTTCTATTCTAAACTATAAACGGTGCGTAGCAAGATTTGGCTAATACTAACGCACTTAGATTACTTCTATAAGTATTAGAGTAACAGCGCTAATGCTTAGATTAAATACTAGCTAGTCAGGCGAACGTCGAACAGAGCCGAAGTGATCTGAGACTAAAAGCTCTCTCACTCTGAGAAGTTCCTCGCTAACCTTTAAATACAAAATTTTGGCCTTAACCCCAATTAACATAAAGCTGAATTGCTCGCTCATTCTAACGGGAAGTTGAAATAAGAGTTCCCAGGAAAGAGAAATTAACATAAAACGTTCTTAGTTTAAACTAAAACCTTAGAAACTGCACTATGCTAATTAGTGGCGCTGCAACCGAAATGCGTCATGTACGAGGACCATAAAATTGCGTGTTTGAGAAAAAGCCTGTAAATTTCGCTGTGATAATGAGATAAGAAATCTGGGATGGCCAGTTCGTTACAATTAAGTCCAGGTTTCATTTGCCTGAAGAAATGCGGGGGAGAGCTATTGACAGAAATTCATCTCTGGGCCTTTGTCACTAAACTGGCGTCTTTCTGAAAGTTTCTAGAAAAATCACTTTCAAAAGCAATGGACAGACATTTCTAGAATATTACAGAAAGTACCTTTCCTTACAGTGATATGAATACTATGCTACTATAGTGGCAAGACAAACACAGACAGAAGTAGCCAGATGGTTAAATGTGAGCCCTAATATTCACAGACTTTGGCAACAATTTCTAACCACAAATTCGGCATCCAAAATGTTCAGCCAACGACGGCCAACCCGTACGACGAGCCGATGACCGATATTAGTTGTTATATCCACGAAGGAATAGAACCGCATATCTGATTTAATTCAAATCCTCTCTTGATGCAGCCACCAGAAGGTTGGTGTCAACGTCAACTGCGCATAGAAGGTATCACGAAGGAGATCTGTAAGCAAGGCGATCAGCCATTTGCGTGCCGCTCGCGTCACGTCATAAACAAGAACGTTTGAGGTGGGCACGTCAACATGTCCATTTGACGGGCTGATTAGTGGAGGGCTGCTTGTCTTTACAGATTAGTCCACGTTTAGCCTTCAAAGCAATTGTAGGCGTTATTTGATTTGAAGAGAACCTGGAACCCGATAATTATCCATCAAACATTCGTAAAAGAAATGCATACGGAGGAGGCAGAGTCTGTGATTTTGATGGTTTCTCTTTGGGTAGACTCCATGTCTTTCCGTGTGTAACCGTAAATGCTCTGGACTACAGACATGACATCCTTGATGCTTATGTACGTCTCTATGCTGGGGCTATAGGTGATGATTTCGTGCTACAGGATGACAACGCTAGATCCCAGAGGACTCATATGGCGGATGACTATCTTCAGGAGGAAATATTTCAATGCAAAGAGTGGCCAGGTCGATCACCGCACATGAATCCTATAAAGCATGTTTCGGAAGCTTTAGGAACACGTATAACTGCTTTCAGTCCTCTTCAGACCCTTACCACGCTTGCGAATGTGTTGCAAGATCAATGACTCTCACTTTCTAGGAAACTGATAAACCGTATAATTAACAGCATCGCACATCGCTGTATGTGATGTATTGCTATCGGGAAAATCAAACTCAACATTGAAGGTAATTTTCCTATACCAGACTGACACATCTGATTTGTTCATTTTATACACAAGCTCATTTTTATAACACATAACTATCAGGTAATTTCGTTTTATGTAATTTTATACCTCACTTATACTATGTGTCGTATACTATGGTTCACTTTCATTAAATTATATATGTAACTTTTTGAATAATCATCCTTTTTGTTATTCATCCTTAATTAATGATGACCAGTGTATATACCAAATTCAATTCACACTGACGAACTAAAATTTTGAGAGCTAATTTTTTTTTAAAAAACTATACGTACGAGTTTTACAAAACTTAGCAATTTGGCATAATTTGAATTCGTAGAATTGAAATATGCAAACGAAATTGGTATTTTTTTCGGAAAAGGTCTGATTTTGTGTCAAAGTATTTATTTTCATTCGCGGATGTGGTGTGCTTACAAAATGAATAGTATTTACTGTCAACTTGGTGAGCAAGCGATCCAGGGAAATTAAAGCACAGCTTTACTTTGAGTAATTGAACCTTTTCTTTATCAGCCAAATCTGAAAAAGGTTGAAACATTTTCTAAGTAAAAAATAGTTTGGTCTACTTTAAAATAAGTACAAATACATTGTAGAGACATTAGGTATTTTTTGAATGTAGGAGTGATGAAAAATATGCAGTGCCCTGGCCGGGACTCGAAGCACGGACTTCTCGAATATTCTAAGTCGCGCTTTCGAAACATGGAAAACACGAGTTAAATTTCGACAATCAGTCCAGCAGAATGGGAGATATAGAACTATCCCGAACCCTTTTTTTGTGCACAGTATGCATTAAGAGAGAATTTACGTTATGAGAATATGAACTGAAGTTTCATTTCGCTAACTCCATTATACAAGAGTTTGTTTAGGTTCCTTAAGTTAAGTTACATAAAATTTAGAAACGCATAGCCAAAATTACTTACCTACGAGACGTGAAACAAAAAAAGCAAGACTAAGTTTGTAGCTTGAAAAAAGGAGTGGAGTTGGCAACAAATGTGTGGAACTATAATGACTGAGTGGATTCCCATTGGTCAGAATCAATATTCCTACACTGAAGTACTAAAAAGACGTCGTGAAAAAGTTAGGAAATAAAGGCCAAAGTTGCGGACCGATGGTTGGCTGTTGCACCAAGACAACGCACCCGCACATACTGCCTTATCTGCCAAGCAATTTCTGACCAGCAAAAACATTACTGTGATGGAGCACCCTCCTTATTGGCCTTATTTGGCTCCATGCGCCTTTTTTTATTTTCTAAAGTTAAATCTTGCTTAAACAGAACCCATTTTATCTCCGCTGAAGAGGTTCAGGCAAAAACGAAGAATGTCCTGAAGGGCCTTCCAAAACTCTCGTTCCAGAACTGCTACCAGAAATGGCAGCACCGAATGCAGAAGTCTGTGAATGCTCAAAGGGACTACTTCGGAGGTGATAATGTCACGGAGAACTGAATCTGTAATTACACTGATTTTTTGGACCTATCTCGTTTTTTTACTTCCTTGTACGAAGTAAAAAAGAAGTATTGTAATCGTGAAAAATTTCGGGTGTCATATTTCAACGAAAATATCCATTTTGACAACTACTCAATGCAATTTAACGATGTTTTTGTGTGACATCTGTGCGTAACGGCAGAATAAAAGACTATTTTCCAGCCAAAAAAATTATAAAATTGATTTAAAATGGATTTTGAAGCGATTTTTTTCGTGGCGTCCGTGCGTACGTACGTAGCTATGTATGCACGTATCTGGCATAATTCAAAAACGAGTAGACTCAGAACGTTGAAATTTTGTATACAGGACAGCTATACCATGTAGATATGCACGTCCTATTTTGGTTGCAATCGACCGCACCAAATGTATGTAAATACACACACACACACATATATATATCCCCTCTGTTACTCGGCTCAGTGAGCTCAGTTTCTTTATTCTTATATGTTTGTAAATTGCCCATTTTTTGCTTTAAAATGATTGAATTATGTTATTCTTATCTTCCGGTTACGTTTTCATGCCTTTAGTAAATCTGTATGCAATATTTGTTGAATTCTCAACAATTTAAAAGTTGTTTAAGTGCGGCAAATTATTTTTACGAAATTAAATTTATTAATTATTTTTACGAAAGCAGCCATATTTCTTTACATTTTATACTTAGCAGAATAGTGGATTTGTTGCCAATCTAGAGAAACTGAGCTTCGCAACAAAAAAGATGACGCCTTCTTTATTATTGGAAATTAAAACATGCTTACCGCCTAACCGGTATAGTGGCTAGCGTCGCTGACTGCCGTGCCGAAGGGCTCCGGTTCGAATCCTGGAGAAGGTGTGGATGTTTGTAAATATATAGTGTCGGTGCGGCATGGCGGCACTTTAAATATGCGGCGAGCCGAAAGTCCTCTCATGTGGTTGGTGGAAGGGGAGAGGGGTTTGGAGACCCTCTGCCCCGTCACCACGGGGTGCTCTCTGTCAAAATTGGGGACGGAACTGAGCCAAATCGTACTGTCACCGGTTAGGTGCTCAAGGCTATTGCCAAGGACAGGCGTAATCTAGCGCTCCTTGACACGAGAATTTTCGTGGGCTCGGGCTGACTCTGTTAGACAAATGAGCATGAGCAACAACAAATCTTCGAAGAAGTAAGTCCTTAAGCTTTACTTCGTAATTTTTAATACAGATATGTTTGAGTTTTTATGTATTTTTGCCTTGCGGCGAAGGAGAACTGAATTAATTGAATGAGAAATACTGAATCGTCTGTGAAAAAGTGTTTTTTTTTTTTTTTTTTTTTTTTTTTTTTTTTTTTTTTTTTTAATTTTTTTTTTTTTTTTTTTTAGATTTATTATAGTATTTGAATAAAACATTTGTCAACGGTTAGATAATTCTTCAGATGGTATAACATTTTGTGCATTCTGAGTTATAAAATAAATGAGATATAACGCTATTAAGTGAACCTACGGCCAGAATGTCGCTGTGGTAAACAAATATAGTGAGTTTTAAAAACAGCATTTATTATATTGTGGTTTATGCTCTATAGACGAAATAGATTTATTTCAATCCAATAAGTTTAAATGAAATGCAAGAAAACATGCGTATAATTTAATATTCCGTACAAGCAAGTCATGTGAAGTACACATCAGAATTTTTGTTTCTTTGTTGTGTGTATGTGTAACATCGTGTATACTACCTACAGAAGCTTCAGATGGGAAATTTCTTTTCCCATCTGAAGTAAAGAGTTTAAGTAAAGAATCTTTTACTTAAACTCTGATTTCTACATTCACTTTCGCAGTAGGATACACAGATTTCACTTGCTGGGGGATACGAATCTGTGACCTTTTGCTGTGTGCAAAGAAGCTGATTTTATCCGTTGCGTAAACTTTAACATAACCGTCTTTAAATAGTTAAAATAAATAACCGTGTTTAAATAGTTTCCACTCTAAGAAAGAACTTTGAATGATTTCTGATGACGGATGTAATTGAAATCGCCGTTTTTAACCCAAATGCAGCTTTCACAAGGAATTTGAATAACTTAGAAAAAGAAATATTGATTAAATTTTATTGTTTTCGTCATTGTAGTTAGAAACAGGAAGACATATCATAAATGTTTGCTATTTATATACATGGCTTAGTTATTTACATGCACAATCGTCTTCTGAATTTACTAACATTAATGAAGCTTAATCAAAAGATTCTTCCTTTTCTTAAAATTTATATAAATATTAGTGTAAATCTTCCGTTACGGCAGCTGCACAGAACTATCTAGTTTCCATTTTTCCATTTCCTTTAATATCATGGTGAAATTCTAGCATTTCAGTTTCACCATCATTTTCAGGAAACATGTCGAGACTAGGGCGGAGAAAATGAAAGTTTATATTGCAATCCACTTGCATATAACCGTTTTAAGATATTTTCCAATATGATTTCACACTTCAGATGTTTATGACTTCCTGGATAGTAATATTCCTTCGGGATATTATTTTTAAATTCAGTTTAAATTTCTTTTCCGTGAGTAAACATAGAACTCTCTTCAGATTCTGAGTTAGAAATTAATAATTTGGTGTACATGTGGCCTTTTCCTGAAAGCACGAAGATTTTATATCGCAATTTTGCATCTTCCTTTTGATCAAGATAATTGCTAACCATCTTGATGAAAGTTTTCAAATATTCTACCCAGTATCAAATTTAAACAAATATTTCCTTAAATTTAATATAATATGATGTTACGGTAGAAGAATTATGCTTTGTACTACTAAAATCCTAATTCATTTTTATCTGAAAGTTCGGCTTATAAATATGTTGCCGTTCAATATTATTACTGAATTCTGCTTATCCGGAATTTTGTGATCATCATTTATTCAGCCAAAAATTTCTTATAATTCACTTGTTTTTACTTTTGATGAGATAAATAGCATTTTATTATAATAAAAGTTTTCACGTGAACGTAGATTAGTGCATTGGTCCGGTTACAGACCGATAACACTCACGACACATATGTGACTCTTTGAATCACTAAGCACAACCTTTCCAAATTACACTGACGAGCCAAAACATTATAGCCATCCCCACATTTTTCAGTGGACTCGTCTGGATGACGTGAAGAGCACGTGATTAAGGGGGAATGGTATGTAACTGCTGCTGGTAAGGTAAGGAATCATTCTAAAAACCCAAGAAATACTACATCAAGCCTGTGCCGATGAAATTGAAATACAAATGAAGTCTAAATCAAATTTCGTAAATGTGAAAACTATCATGGACAATAGAAATGCAACAAAAATTCTGCAAGAAAGGAACATACCGTTCCATGCATTTAGGTGACCTGCGAAAACCCGTTACGTGTGATATTAAAAAATCTCCCAGATACCGTAATAGAAGACGCAATATTCTGAGATCTCGACTGAAGACAATTTCCAATCTTGAAAGTGAAACAGTTCCAGCGAAGTAAGAAAAATAATTTCGAGAAGTTACCCATTTTCCTCCTTGAACTGAAGAAAACCCAAACTGGATTTGGAATACATAATCTGAACAACATATTCAGTATGAATGTAAGCATCGAAAGATTTTCACCAAAGAAAAGACCCATCCAGTGCTACAGATGGCCAGGAATAGGTCACTCTCAACATGATTTTCTGTAAGTAGTTTGTAAGTAGTAGTCACTCTCAACATACATTTTCTATAACACTTATGTACGAACCCCGAAAGATGGTGGAAAGTGCTGGAAAAGTCATCGAAGTAGCCAATGCCCTATTACTTCCGAAGGAAAACCAATATGTATTTTCTGTAATGGAAACCATGTCTGCAGCTATCGCGGCTGTAAACGATTCATTACAAAATTCGAGAACAAAACTATCCCACCTCTAAAAGAAGATTATTTCCCTCAACTTTTAAGAAATGATGGAAAAATTCAGAAAAATCTCTCAAAACCACTTTACAGTGAGAAACTGAATGAAAAGATCAAGCCCGTTCCTGATCAAAGTAACGAAGCGCTAGCCTGGCTGAAAGACAAAGAAATAAATTACTTTCTTAGAACTATTATCTCACAAGTGCAAAAGATACATGTAGCAAAGACTACAACAGAAAAGTTACCAGCTGGTTTCGATGCTGCCATGACGCTGATGAAAATCGCTGAAGCTGATGATTAATATGCAGACGTAAGATCGCAGGACGAAACCTTGACTGGACTTTAACTGAATTACTGCATTTGCATGACCTTTTACTTTGATCTCCTGCTCGTGTATGTTCCCAACTCACCTTTACCTGACACGTTTATCGCCTGTCATTCAAGAACTCTTATTTTCGCCTTCCGGTGAGCGTGTTATTGCAGGCTAAAAATTAAACTACCGTGAACGGTCTTTCAAGGCAGATATCAATGAGCTGGTCAAAATTCACAAGTAATTGTATACCAGTACTGAGCTTGAAGTATGAGGTATGAGGTATAAGGAATCATTCTTGCACGTGCTTTAGCGAGTGATGGAAAAAGCTGCTGATTTAAACGAATTTGATAGAGGGCAGATTGTAATGGTTCGAAGATTCGGAACAAGTATCTCCGAAACTGCACGCGTGATAGGTTGTACACGATCTACCTTTGTGAGTAAATGACTGTGAAACCAGTAGTAGACGCCAAGGCGTTGAACGTCCACGCATCATCAAAGAAAAAAACGTCGAGGGCTGTTCCCCTTGGTACAGAAAAATCGTCGCCAGACAGTGGATCAGCTCACAGCGCAATGCAATGCAGGTCCAAGCGCAAGTGTTTCGGAACACACAGTTAGGCGGATACTATTGGATATGGGACTGGGAAGCGGACGTCCCAATCATGTGCCTCTGATGACCAAGCGTCATTGTTAACTACTCCTACAGTGGGCCCAGGAACAGCGAGACTGGACCAGGGATAAGTGGAAGACAAGTTTCCAATTCGAATAAATCTCGATTTCTGATTTATCACATGAATGGACGTGTCAGGATACATTGTCTTCCAAGTGAACAATTGCTTCCCCCTGTACAGCAGGTCATACACAGGCTAGTGGCGGAGGTATTTTGCTTTGAAGGACATTGTCATGGGATCCTTCGTTTTGGTAGAGCAGACTATGAATGCTGAGGACATCTGAGCATAACTGTGGATTAGTTGCACCCTTAGATGGCGTATGTCTTCCGAATCTGAAATGGAATCTTCGGGTTGGACAACGCCTCATGCTGAAACTGTGTTGGAGTGGTTCGAGGAACCTAAGGAGCAATTCCAAGTAACGTCCTGGACCCTTAATTCGTCGGATCGTAACCCGATAAGCGTACATTTGGAATGTCATGAAGCGGCAGCTCAAAGCTCAAACACCATCATGTCGGAATATCTCGAATTTGTGTGACCGCTGTTTAGACATTTGCTACAACAAGTCTTGAATCAACTACCAAGAACTTGTGGCATCAAGGCTGTAGAGTCATTAGGAGTTTTTAATCAGATGTACATAAAAAATGAGCAATGCCGTAGCTGGGATTCGAACCTGGAACTCTCGAATACCAGCCGAGTGCGTTACCATGACACCATGAATTTTTGCAGAGAGGGAGAAAATACCTTATATACACTCTCTTTTGAAGGGCGACTGGGGATTAGGGACCTAATCGCCAAATCCTGATGGTTTAGAATCATCATGCACCACCTTTGAGTTTGGGCACCGCTTTACAGTCATTAGAACTTTTTAAGGCAGGAGTACATGAAAAATGAGCAATGCCCTTGCCGGGACTCGAACTTGGACTTCTCGAATACTCGCCGAGTATGCTACCGTTACATCACGAAGGCATGTAAAAAGGAGTGAGAAAATAACATTATTAAGAAAATAAGATGTACCTTAAGATAGAAGAACACTTTGAACTAGAAGTCAAACAACAAAAATCAGCATTACATTTGCAAATTATCACAGGTCTAGTTTCGATGGTTGTACCGAACCATCAACCTCAGCTGCAAAAGCGCAAATGAAAGAGATAAGATATAGATTAGATAAGAAAGCCTGGACAGGAGACAAGCCACTGGCGCCATCTGTTGATGAAACCAGAACTGAAACATAATTTCTTTAAAGGCTGAAGGCAAAGATGGATTGGAAGGGTCGTTAACTAGAACAGAAAGATTTTTTTGAATGTGAAACGCCTTTAGAAAGTCCAATTCACCAATGAAAGATGTTTTCTGAATAATTTTGGCTTCAGGAAAATTGAAGGTGGGATTTTCGGACCAACAATTCTGGGCAATAGAGGACTTCTGTGTTTCCTTTTTTCTAACATATTCCTCATGTTCCTTAACGCGAAATTTTAAGGCTTTCTTAGTTTGACGAATGTAAATTAAACCACACTGGCAAGGAATTCGTATAAATACCACAGAAATTCACATCCGGAATGGGCTCCTTGTGTATGCCTCGCGCTTGCCACTGGGAAAAATCAGCACGAAAATTAATGTTTTCAGAGTTTTCAATTAATATCTCAGTTGACTAACTCGTTCGAAAATGGGAACAATGGAAATGTTTTTTCTAGAATTTTTGGAATCGGGAATAATGTATTTAATGTTTGGGAATGCTTTTTTTATTTCATTGTAAAACTTCGAAATTTTTTATTAGCAAACTCTTCGATTTGAAAGCGAATAGTGGCAACAGTTCTCGAAATAAAGCAGATTTTTAACAAGCGCCTGGCCCCAGCCACCACCCCAAGCTCTTATTGGACACGACTTGTGATGTCATATAGTGACGAAATGAATTCCCCGCGGCATTTTTGCGCGCCAAAAGCTTGAGCCTCAGCTCCACAAATTCACATTAATACATAATCAAGACCTAAGCAGTATAAGTTCACTTAACGTAAACGAAACAGATAATGAAATCTCTTCAACCTGAAGTCTTAAACGGCAACCAATAAGAACAGGGGTGGTGGCTGGGGCCAGGCGCTTGTGATTTTTATCTCCAGCGTGCGAGACTGTTGCCACTTGGGAAAATGAGGGAGGAAATAAGCGCTTTCAGAGTTTTTAATTAATATCTCTGATTTTATCTAGTTTTTTTTTTTTTTTTAAAGTGGAGTTTGTTATTTTTCAGGACTTAGAAAATAAGTGTAGAAAATTTGAGGACGATAGCTGTAGTAGTGAAAAAGTTTATCGCGAAGAGACACACAAACAGAATTCTTCTTTATATATAGAGATAAGAAGTATAAAATTCTCCTAAGTACAGCGACCGGAGGAATGTGTGAAAAGTTAGATTTCATGACTTTTATAAGTTTGACTTTCATTTCCTTGTACAAAATGAAGGAGGTATTGTAATCACGAAAATCTTTAGGTATCATATTTTAACGGAAATATCCATTCTAACCATTCTCGAATCCATTTTGACTACTTTTTTGGATGACGTCTGTAGGTACGGACGGAATAAATGATTCTTTTTTCCAAAATGAATTGTGAACTGGACTCAAAAGAGATTTTTTTCATGACACCTGTACATACGTACATATGTATGTATATCTCAAAATACAAAATCGATTGATTACCTGTTGAACACTGAAATTTTGTATACGGGACTATCTATAACATGTAGTTGTGCTTCTCCCTTTTTAATTTCAATCGGTAGTGTCAAAATGTATATATACTCACCTCCCTCACCCGTCTTAAAAGTTCTTATTCGGCATTTATTTTGGCAATCCTTGGCCGTAGTCCTACACATCTAATTACAGAGATGTTTTAATTGACGAAAATATTCATGCTTTGCCAATGTCAAATTTTGAAAGACAAATTTTGAAATAATAACGAAATTTAACTTTTAATGCATCTCCTGGCTCCTTTAAAAGGTATTTCCGCCGCCTTCTTAGCATGAGTTCGTGGTGTAGTGGTCAGCACGCTCGGCGCTTATTCGAGAGGACCGTGGTTCGAGTCCCGGCGAGGGCATTGCTCCTTTTTCATATCTCCTGCTTCAAAAAAGTACCTAATGTTTCTACATACTTATATCTGGGAATGTTTTATACTCGTTATGAAAAAATAAAATTAAAAGATATTTGATTCCCATATGATAAAAATTGATCGGGCTCTTTAATTTCAAAATTTTGCAATTTTGGATATCATTATCAAATTGTTCCAGGGATTGGTCAATTAAGTTAGAATAATTCGAGGAATAAATATAAATGAAGTGCAGCCAAAAATGTGCATAATTTATTAGGTCATGTACAGACATGTAGTTTCTACAACATATTTTTTTTATTTTATAAGGCGAAATTAATAACTAACGAGAATCATTGCCAAAAGAAGAATATTTACGTTATTTTAAACATCTTTATAGTTGGAAATATGTATCTGCGACCAATGTTGTAGCCATTCAAATTCATCCTAAATTTTTTGCCGAATTTTTCTTTGTTAGATTTTGAGAACGCCCAGTTTGTATTTCAAAAGAATTTGTCCACAGTAAAAAAATTGCGAGATCTGATATAAGTAAACAAATTCGGGCTTTAGCTTATTACGAGACCTTTGGATGAATTTCGCAATACCAGAAATTAATGAAGAGCGAAATATTGGGTAATTAAATTTCTGTCATGCTTTATGTCGCGTTGGCATTTAAGCAGCGCAAATTCACGCATATCAGGAAGAGGCTAAAGTCAGCTAATTGACCTTTAATTCTGAAACGATAATTAATTTTCATTAGATCTTGGACCCTAAAGTCGAAGCATGGAGACATGAAAATGGCAGTGACGAGTATAGCAAGAGTTTAATTAAGAATCTAAATTATATAATTCTAATGAAAGTAATTAAGTACATGTTGTGTTGTGGACGACGCAGTTTGAAGGTACTTTAAATGCTGTTTCAATTTAATTCTGAGAGATTTTCGTGAAACAATATGACAACAAATGAATTTAAGATTATAAATACCGGTAATTTAATCATTTCGGTACAATTATTAAGTAAAATATTGAATAATTCTAGCATTTAGTGGCAGTTAGGTTTCGAGATTGCATGCAACACATTTAACTTCAGATTTACAATTATAAATCAAATATATGAAAAAATAAAAAAATCTGAAAGGGTTCAGATTTTAATGGCGGCCCAAAGGGTTTCCTAAGGTTTTCTTTACGCTCTCGCTGTGCACGCAGTCTACTAGTCTACTTAGTAAGATGGCTCTTACTCCTCTAAGCTCTTTCCTTTTGTCTTTTTAGTTTCATTATTAAACATTATTTTCTTCGCACTTATGGCATACACATTTCAGCAGCAAAATTTAAAAACTTTTAAAAGCAGCACACGTTTGAAATTACCGATGCAGTTTTGTAGACACATTAGGTATTTTTTAAAAGCCGGAGATATGAAAAATGAGCAATGCCTTCGTCGGGATTCGAAGCACGGACCTCCCGAATACGCGCCGAGCATGTTGACCGCTACACCACGAAGGCATACCAAGAAGGTGGGAGAAATACCTTATATACTCACGCTTTTAAAGGGCGACTGTGGGTTAGGCGGCCAAATCCTGGTGGTGGAGAATCATCATCCCACACTTTTTTAGTTCGGGCGCCACAGTAGATATATTAGGATTTTTTGTTGTTGAGAAACGTGATTTGATGAGCAAAGCCCTCTCCGGGATTCGAACCACAGACCTCTCAGTACGCGCCAAGCGTGCTGTCCACTACACCCCGAATTCATGCTTAGAAGGCGGGAGAAATACCTTACAGTGTTAAGTGCTGGCATACATTTATATACATATATATATATATATATATTTTATACTTTCTTCAGTCTTCTTAGTCCATCACATCAATGGTGAGTTTTCTTAATAAGAGGGCTTTCAAAACTTTTTTTGTTTCTTCATTATTAGGGTTTTATGTGTTAAATGTACGAATTAAATATTATATTCTTCGGACTTACTCCGCATAAAATTCAGTTCCAAGGAAAATCATAAAATATTTAAAAACAGCATACATTTAGAATTTCAGTTATAGAGTCTTGCACTTTGGAGATAAATGTTTTATTTCGTACTGTATTGTCTCTTCTCGCTTTCAGGTCGTTGAGTTCTTTAATCAAAACTTCATTAAAATTTTACAAAATGTAAAATTCGAAATTCAAAGTTCGGTTTTCCAGGTGCCCATGTTCGGATGTAGGACTAGTTTATTCAAAATTGCTTGGCCATAGGTAGTGCGGTAAGGAAGGAACGTAGATACATGCATGCAGATTTTTCATTATTTAATTTCTTTAAAAATAATACGGAGCGTTAATATTTAGTGGCAAAAATTTGAAAGTTGATTCGTCGTTTAAGGCTGAAATTACACAAAATCCCATTTCGCGACAAATAGCCAGTTTGAGCTAACGCCTTTTGAGCTGATAAACTTTATTAAAAGTAAGTTCAAAACATATGAGGTAGTGCAACACCAACTTGCAGAGACATTGGGTTATTTAGAAGCAGGAGAGATGAAAAATGAGCAATGCCCTCGCCGGGATTCGAACCACGGACCTATCGAAAACGCGCCGAGTTGCTGACCGCTACACCACGAAGGCATGCCAAGAAGGTGGGAGAAATACCTTATGTACTCACCCTTTTAAAGGGCGACTGGGGATTAGGGGACCCAGTCGCCAAATCCTTGTGGTGAAGAATCCTGATTCCCCACCTTCTAGTTCGGGTGCCACTGTAGAGTCATTAGGTTATTTTAAGCAGGAAACACGGGAAATGAGCATTACCCTCACCGGGACTCGAATCACGGACCTCTCGAATACGCACCGAGCTTTCGGACCACTACATAGCGAAGGCATGCTAAGATTTATAAACTAAAAATGTAGCCTTATACCTCTTAGGAGTAGGTTGCAGTTGTAATGTGCTATAACCATGGAAGACAAATGTGATCATTTTTATGCGCCATGTGATGATGATTTGTCGCTTGTTATTTCATCACTAAAAGTTCTCTAATACATATGGGTTCATTGGATTTCCGTTAATTGATTCAGTTGGTTATGGCCAGAGCTATCTGCTGCAGAGAGGTTGAACAGCGCTGAGTTATTATGATTATGGCAGAGCATGCGAAAGTTTAAAAGCAAGGGTGTGGGAAAAGAATTTTAAACCTGAAGACAGTGATGTCATCTTGGAAAACTTTCTAAGGGAAACTGGCTCATATTCACTTTACACTGATACGTAACCATGAAAACCTTCGCGGAATCAGCCCGCTTGCCGAGTTTCAAACTCAGGCGAACGACGGCTGCTTAGCAATTTTGTCCATTCGATTGCTAGTGGACCCTGCAAATGGTAGTAATTTTAATATTTTTCCTCCTTCTTACTTTTATCAGAATCCAGAGTGGTTGAAATAAAATGTAGACAGCGTTATCTATGTACCATTAGCTGCACGCCGCGATGGGTTGCTTTCGTCTAGTGTTGAATTTTGGAACTTGTTGATTTATGTTGGAATTGTGAAACTTGTTGAATTAAAAACTTGTCTTCGTCTAGTGTTGAATTTTCGCCCTAAAATTTATAAGGTATTTCTCCCGCCTTCTTTGCATGATTCGTGGTGTAGTGGTCAGCACGCTCGACGCGTATTCAAGAGGTCCGTGATTTGAGTCCCGGCGAGGGTACTGCTCATTTTTCATAGCTCTTGCTTCTAGATAATCTAATGACTCTACACGGTTCCTTCGTCTAGTGTTGAATTGTAGAACTTGTTGTTGGCTTATGTTGGAATTGTAGAACTTGTTGGTTTATTTTGGAACTTGTTAAATTAAAGAACTTGTCTTCGTCCAGCGTTGAATTTCCTTCCTAAAGTTTCCTTCGTCTAGTGTTGAATTGTAGAACTTGTTGTTTTATGCTCGAATTGTAGAACGTTTTGGCTTATGTTGGATTTGTAGATTTTGTTGGTTTATTTTGGAACTGTGGAACTTGTTGAATTAAAGAACTTGCCTTCGTCTAGCGTTCAATTTCCTTACTAAAGTTTTCTTCGTCTATTGTTGAATTGTAGAACTTCTTGGTTTGTGTTTGAATCGTAGAACTTGTTGAATTATAGAACTTGTTAGTTTGCAACAGTTTAACCAATAGATTAATGCTCACTCATTAAATAAGGCATCTGTTCTCCCTTTTCCTATGAACCATCCACTACAATCTTCAAGCAGAAAATTGCTGCTATGAAACATTAGCACTTTTGATTGTCTAATTAATCATGATAACATTTTGATACATTATTTAATATTTTACTTATAATGATATTATGAAATTATCAAAATCAGTACTTTTTTTAAATTTTTTAAATATGTTAGTTCGCCGCGAATGAAATAAGCGTATCAAAAGTATTGAAGACGTCTTCTTAATCATTAAGTAGAAATATTTTTATATGCATTAGAACATGAGATTACTGACTTCGAGTGCTCTACCAACTGAAAAATTAACTTTTTATTGGTCTATCTTGGAAAGATAGTTTTATACTCATCTGCCTTTCTAAGTTGCCTACTTAATGATTTATGCCTAATGTAAATGAAAATTATATTTTTGAAGGTGTAGAAGGTTTGCATAGCCTCCAATTTAAAAGATTTTTCTTCGGTGAAGACTTCTATCTGAATTTATCCACCAACTCTATCCCAGTTTGATGATGATCTTGTCTCTTAATTTCTTTTCAGAAGGTGGACATTTTTCGAACAGCCAAAGATTTTGAACTTATATTAAAATAAATCAGTGTCCGCGTTTCTGTATCTGTATATCATGGATACTTCCAAAAAATAAAACTAGCCTTGAAAGAACTTCTTAAGTACTTAATCTTTTCACTCTGAATTTGTTGAACAACACGATGAAATTCATTAGAATAATCACGATTCTAATTAGAAAGATTCCTAAAACTAAAGTTAATCATTTTTCAGTATCAATGTCACTCTGCTATATTTCACAAACTTTAGTTTATTTTTTTGCATGAAATGAAAAGAAACTGGCAACGACTCTGAAAGCTTTTTCTCTGATTATCTGTAAAAATTCTCTTATTGATCTTTTTTAGAAACTTCCTTATTTTTCATTCGAAATCATTTCCTTTGATTAGAAGAGATTCATTGCATACAATGACCAAGTTGAAAATAAGCTCGAAATCCATTTAGTTCAATTTCCTGTTAGTTAGTATATTTAAATCGTCAATTGTGTTGATTTGAACAAATTCAGATGCTTTTTAAAATTAAAGTTTTGGCATCCATGTGGAAAGATGTACTTTTTCTTAATTTTCTTTGTTGTTTTATGATTTTAATGAAGTTTGTAAGGTGTTTACGTTAATTAACTAATTATTTTATGTTTCGAACCTAGACTGTCACTTCTCTCTTTTCGTTTTCCCTCCAGAATGCAAATCAGCTCGCGTGAGCATTTGATATGTTTTCACACAGACCATGTCCTGCCTGATGATGGCCACGCTACTAGCTGTTACTCTAAGATAAGCATTAATGTTTATGGCATTGCTCTATTCTTGCACATAGTGCTGTCACGTCGGTGTAGGTTAAGAGCCAACTTGCGCATGTAAATAGCTCTGCGTAGCCTTCGGTTAATAAAGACTTTGTAAGGTTTATCACAGGTTTAGTAATAGTTATTTTAAGTTTTGTATCTTTCCTATCTTATTCTAATTTCAGCTTACAATTTCCTGCCGGAATGTGAATTCAGAAACGCAGAGAATGCAAATGAGAATGAGTACTATTTAAGTCGTGACTTAACCGACTTCAATAGAGAGAGTCTCATTCCCTGACTAGCGCGCGTTTGCCTTCTGGCTACATCTCTCTTAGCTACACTCACGTTTGTGAAAATTGCAACACCATGAAGGACTTACGCGAGTGAGCTGAAATTTTCAGGAAATGCAAAGTAGCGCATGATATGCAAATGATTAGAATTGCAAATCCGTAGCGCATGCGTATGCTGAGCAGCGCCCTCTGAACGGCTGATGGATCCGAATAAATAGACGGCTGTAGCGAGGCGTGTATGGTTATCGGTGGTTATCTGCTAGTGGTAAACGTTAACTCAATCTGTACTTATGCCTCTCCGACGAAAGAGAGCGAGATTTGAACAACTTACAGAGTTTGAACGAGGGAGAATCATCGGCCTTCGTGAAGCTGGATTGTCGTATCGTGCAGTAGCCTCTCGTGTGCAGCGTAACAGCAGCACAGTGATGCGCGTTTGGAAGCAGTGGACGGACGAGTGTCGGACAACTCGGAAATCCGGGAGTGGACCCCGAAATGTGACGTCAGCTCGCGATGATAGACACCTGGTCCGCATGGCGCGGACGGACCGTACAGCTTCCTCTAGACAATTGGCAGCACTGTGGTCAATAGCTACAGGTGTTTCATTGTGTGCTTCATCAATTCGTAGACGTCTGCTGCAGTGTGGACTGCGCGCACGGACTCCTTTATACAGGATCCCCCTAACGCACGACCATCGCCGCCTGCGGCTACAATGGGCCAATCAGCATAGAGACTGGCGTGCTGATTGGCAGCATGTCGTGTTTTCTGACGAATCCCGCTTTAATTTGTGGTACCATGATGGCCGCATTCGTGTCAGACGCTATGCCGGTGAACGCCACCTTCCGGAGTGCATTATCGAACGCCACAGTGGACGAACACCCGGAGTTATGGTCTGGGGCGCCATAGCATATCATAGACGATCTCAATTGCTACGAATTGTGGGCAATCTGAACAGCAACCGGTATATCCGTGAAGTTCTACAGCCCGAAGCTGTTCCCTTCCTTCAAAGCTTGCCAGGCGCTGTATTTCAACAGGACAATGCCCGCCCTCATACTGCTCGGATTGTTAAATCCTTCTTTGCAGCGCAGCAGGTACAGCTTCTTCCTTGGCCTGCGTGTTCCCCGGATATGTCGCCAATTGAACATGTGTGGGATGTCATTGGTCGGCGTCTTGCTCGTGATCCTCGTCCTGTTGCGTCTGCAGACGAACTTTGGGTACGCGTACAAACGATATGGAATGCTCTTCCTCAGTCAGACATTCAAACTTTGTTTGACTCCATGCCACGTCGTGTAGCAGCACTTATTGCGGCGCGTGGTGGCCACACAAAATACTGATTCTGATCTCTTGCTCTTGTTTGTTTGCTTTGAACATTTAATCATTTATTTGTACCACTACCACTCAACTGTGTATTAAATTGCATTCAATTATGACGATTCCTTCTTGGTGTTGCAATTTTCACAAACGTGAGTGTATTATTACGTTCGGCCATATCTTAGGGTTTTGCTAGGCTTCGCCGATTTAATTAATACTTAGGGGCCAACTAGTTACATTCTGATAGCTTCGGCTATATCCTTTAAGAGCTTTACAAAGCTAATTTTAGTTCAAATTATTAGTATTTTAAGTTCAAGCCCGAGTGGAGGCTTTATGTAAAGTTCCAAGTCGGAACTGACTTGTAAATATACTGAGTAATAAAGGGTTTTAAACCCTCCTTAAGTCTTATGTGTTCTGTTCACACTGAAGCGATTATTCGCTTGTTAAATGTTCGTAGGGTTTGAAGTTAAGACTTTAGATTTTAAAGAGGAAACCTCAACTTAGATTTAATTTTATTTTAAAATTCTACATCTGAGTTCACGTCGTAAATGCTGGCTGACTTGTAAGCACCGGGCGTGCCTTATGCTCAACTTATTGAGTTCCTGGTCTTTTACACCCTTAGCAAGTCTCTATTATGCTTTGCAAGCCTTAGTGATAAGTTGCTGACAGTCTTGACTTTGCGTATGTTAAGAAGTGAGAAACTATAAGTTCACAAAAATAGTCCATTATTAAGTAAAAAATTTCCTTCCATTTACAGAATAAATTGCTCCTTGCTTTATGAATGAGAAATTAGAATATTATGATGATTATTCCCTTCATGTACTAAAACATAACATGGAATAGAATCTTAACCTCTTAAACGGCGTAGAAAGTCAAAAATCAATCCTGAGCTTCTATTTTATCTTAAACGTTTAAGTTTCTAGCTTAATCTTAATCCATCATAAAACCCCTGGGTAGCATTTCAACTAAATTCAAGTTTGTATGAGATTCTGTATAGCATATTAAGTTATAAAAAGCAAATGTTTGAATAATATTGAAGCAGATATAAGCAGGTACTATTCAACAGCTACGATGACGTAACAAATAACCTGAATTTTTTTTTTCCAATGGCGGGCCCTCAGCCGACTTCGGCTCGGCCACTACTAACGCCAGAATTGGTAGTCACTTTATTATGGAGGAACCTAATAGGTGGGCCACTTTTGCCTCCTATGAAGGGACGAACTGTTCCAATCATGCTTTCTCCGCGATTTGAGCCCGGGCCCATTGGTATCGCAGTCGGCTACCCTAACCACTATACCGTCTGGGCGGCCAACAACCAGAAAATTTGTAACTGAATTGGAAACTCGCCAAAGACAGTACCTGTGCATATTTTTGGAGCTCTTGAACAAATGCGATTCTCAGGTGGATCTAGAAATTCAGTCTATCTTTCGGAAGAATGTTTCTAGATTACTTTACCTGATTTTAGATAAGGCGATGAGTGGTTATAACATTAAAAGAATAGTAACTAAATGCATTGCTATTTTTGCATGAGCATTTTAAGTATACCTCTTTCTTTGGGCTTCTTCTTGGAGCAATAAAAATTTTAAAAACATATGTTAAGAAGAAATTTAACAAATAGTAATAAAAGTTTGTTTTGAAGTTTTTTTGATCAGTCTTCTTTCTAATCTAGGAAAAATTATGAAAACGTGTTTTGAATAGACTGGATTATCGTCTATACTATGAATGGGGAAACGTCAACCCGCGAGCCGAATGCGGCCTTCCTAATTGCTTAATCCGTCCCGTTATCAAATTCTCTACGACGATATTTTCATATCACTTCTAACCGATTATGCACGCTAACTACCAAAACCAATAGCACGAGAGCCGACCTACTGTTGGAGCGTAAACACTACGTCTATGTTTATATACGCATGTATAGGCATGACTGTAGTAACGATCAATCTTAAGTTGAGAACGCTACATATGTTAGAAAGCATGTGTGTGCGCCAGATATATTAGACTATAGACAGACTATAGACCAGATATGTTAGACCTACATTTCTATAGACCCCAATTGTTCTATCAGCTTTAATTAAAAAATTACATAACGACATATGAATATTGTTGAGATAAAAGGACTACCAGAAAAAGAGTTTAAGGAAAGAACATTTCAACTCTAAATTTTTATTTAAAAATGTAACAATATATGCGTCAATCACGTAATGGCCAATATAAGCAGATCCCGTTTTTGACGCACCTGTAATTTTTTTAATTGTCACATTACTTTTTTTTTAATTTCTACTCGAAAGACATGTTTTCTTACCTCTCTATTCCATTGTGTCCCGCAAAAGAGTAAGATGACACCACAAAAGATCCATCACGGCCGTGCCCGCCTCGTGCAATAAAAGAGATCTTTCTGGCTCGCGGTTAAAAGTATTTTCTCATCCCCCTGGTTTGTACCTTATTTTCCCAACGTCGGAGATTTTGCCTTCCAGTAAAGTCCTGAAGAAAACTCGGGGGATGTTGCGCTTAGGAACTAGAGATTTAGGAACAAGTGGGTGCTCGAGAAAATTGGTTGCCGAAGCAGTTTTAAAGCAAACACATAAATATTGGTGTGATTACATAAACATTGTAGACTTTCTTCATAAGGATTATACGAAATCAAAGGATTAAACCAATTGATTTTTCATATTTGTATATCCAAGTTGTATGTAAACAACTTAGCTGTTTATTGCAAGGAAATGGGCAAAATGCAGATTGTGACCTAACAATCTAAACTTCTCCGAAGCAAGACCATAGGTCTTTACTTGCACTGACATGCAAACTTTCAATTATAATCTTAAACTATTTCCAAATTTTTCAACGAAATTTAATAAATAGTACTGTGCAGGCAAAAATGTATGAATAGACACCTAAAAATTCGAACACGTGTTCAGTCAGTTTCTACAAGTCACATTCAAAACGAAATCTACCACATCATCAAAGCAAAAATAAGAAACACTAAGCACGTTCGGAGAGGTCGCTGAAGAAAAAAGCTTTAAAAAAGGAACAATTACGTAAAACAAAAGAAACTATGGTCTATATAAATTATCTGATGTCCAATTCGGCTTACTCAGAGAAATATTTATCACTATTCAAGTTGAATGCAAATGGCTAGGGTCGTATAATTCATTGACACTAAATTTCGCAATAAAAATAATGTAACCATTTTCCTGTTGAATGTGGTTAAACCTTTTGACCGAATCTGTTATGAGGACTTTTTGAGTTATGAAACTCATTGAGTTCAACTCTAAAAGTGAACTAAATCTTATAATTAAATGCTTGATGACAAAACTTTTACAATTTGCTATAATAAAACCAACTCTGACGGTTGGAATTTTGTAAGAGGAATTTCACATGGAGACTCTGTTATCAATTATATTATTTTAAATAATGAAAATGAATATTCAAATAAAATGTGTTGTATTTTTTAACCTTTTTATGCTAACATATAGTAAGCTGTAAAATTTAATAGTTCTCCTTTTTAAATTTAAATTTTCATTTTTAATTTAATATATAAGGTATATCTCCCACATTCTTAGCGTGCCTTCGTGGTGTAATGGTCAGCACAATGAGCCGGTATTTCAGAGGTCCGCGGTTCGATCCCCGGCGAAGGCAGTGCATATTTTTCATGTCTCCTGCTTCGAAATAAACCTAATGTCTCTACAAATAGTTTGAGCACTTTGATAGTTTTCCTTTTCAAATTTTATAGTTTTCCTTTTTTCATTTAATAGTTTTCTTTTTTAGTAGTTTTGAGCACTTTAATAGCTTTCCTTTAATGATAACTTAATTTACATAAACCCAGAATCTGGTAATGACGTAAGGATGGAAAGTTCATGAATCGCCTAAGTATTAAATTTTGTATTTTTCGCTTTATTTCATAATTTTATGGTATAAAAATATTTTCTAATTTTACGATACAAAAAAGCGGAGTTCCATTTTTATAGAGCAAAAATAAGAAGCAGGCATTAGAAGGAATTAAAAGATTCAGAATAGCTCTTGGAATACCAGAATCAATCATTTCTAATTAAAGAATTTTTAGATTTTCCATACTTACGTGACGTTTTCGATTGTTAATCCCTTACGCTCATTATTACCTCATAAAGGTGCACTAGTTGCGCATACATAACTGCTTTATACCTTTTCTTCTCCTAATGCTGTAACAAATAAATATGCTTTGAATTTAAAGTTAAAATGTTTATACTAGCTGTTTATAATTTCATTGCGTCATCTGCTAGTAATTTTGTTTCAAGGATCAAGTCACTTAATTCAAACAATCCCACAGCATCTATTAAATTTTGAATAGTTGTAATTATTTTTTCGTTCTCCTTTCTCGAAAAATTATCATTACATGCTCTCTCTTCCTGAAATAACATTTCTGTACTTCCTTAATTCTTAAAAGCAATCAACTCATTAAAGTTATAAGGTAGTTTCTGCCTCCTTTCTTCACGCATGGTAGTAACGGTAGTACACTCGGCGCGTGTTCGAGAGATCCAGTATTACTCATTTTTTACGTCTCCCGCGTCAAACTATCCTAATGACTCTACAAAGGCGCCCGAATTGAAAGGTAGTACATAATGATTCTTTACCAACAGGATTTAGCAGTTGGGACCCCTAATCTCCAGTCACCCTTTAAAAGTGGGAGTATATAAGGAATTTTTTCCGTCCTTTCTGCAAGTCTTCTTAGTGTACTGGCACTCTCGGAAAATATTCGAGAGTTCAAAGTTCGAGTTCCGGTGAGGGCACTGCTCTTTTTCACATCTCTAACTTCAAAAATCCTAAAAACTCTACAATATAACGAGGCCTAGGTAGACTTCGAATTTAGCAAACTTGTCGATAATCTGGGCGATCATACCATACCATAAACTTGCAGGTATTTGAGATATTAAAGGCTTGTGTATTGTTACTGGAGATTTCTTGCTAACAGTATGTCTACTTGAAATGTACACTTAAAGCAGTAATTTTATTAAACCTTTACTAATTCTGCTTTTCGTTTTTGTTGTTCTTGTTTTTGTTGTAGTACACTTAAATCCCTTGCATTTCACTCCTAATAACTTACATCTTAATTGCGATTTATATTTTACATAAAATCGTGGATGAGAATACATAATTACAAAGTTTACGTATATTAAAACTTTAGCCAGCAAAACGTTTTAGTACTTCCTAGTTAGTTTCCAAAATAGCTTTAATGAGATATTTTCCGCAAAGATTAATGAGCGTGTAACCATTTTAAGAAACACTTACAAGTATATCTCACAGAGCTGGGCAATATTCTCCGTCACCTCATAAATAAGAACTCCGGAATGTGACAACGCCCTAACTAAATATGGGTGTTTAAAAGGGAGTGTAGATGTAGGAATCATCTTGAAAGGACAGCACGAAACAGCAGTTAAATATTTGTAGCGGCGCATCGTTTTTGGCGTATTAGGCGAAAGGTTCCTAAAATATACAAACCGAGAACATCGGCTATAGATATTATTATATTCTTTTTAGATTATGCTTATTCAGTTTTTGGCAGTGAATCGCTAATTACTTCCTTCTGCAAAGTAAAGGAAGTATTGTAATTGCGAAAAATTTCGGGTATCAGATTTCAACGAAAATTTCTATTTTGACCGCTCTCGAATCCATTTGAATGACTTTTTTGCATGACATCTGTACGTACGGACAGAAAAAAAACACTCTTTTTCACAATGCGAAATTGCACAATGAAATTAGAAGGGATTCAGAAGAGATTATTTCTGACAGATGTCCGTACAGGCATCTGTACGTATGTACGTAGGTATATATCGCGTATAACTCAAAAACAAGTAGCCTAAGAATATTGAAATTTTATATATGGGACTGCTATGACATGTAGTTGTGCACCTCCCGTTTTGGTTGCAATCGGTCACACCAAAAGTATATATATCTGTATGTGTGTGTAATATTTAAGAAAATACGATAACTGCTTTAAAAAACCAATTGGCGATCTCAAAATTAGCATTCTATATTTGGTGCTCTTCTCCTGAATTCATCTGTTTTCCCAAATTCGAGATTTTTCAATGTTATGTAAAGCTGCTTGAAAAGGGCAATCAAAACTAATATTAACCAATCATAGCTTTTGATTCATATTTGCACCTACGCAGTATAAATTCCGCTTCGCGAGGAACTGCGTTCATTTTTTTCCTGACTTCTGCCATGCAAACTCTGCGTCGCTTATGATTCCCTGCCTGAAATGACGTTGCATCTTTTTACCTGTGCATATAAGAAAGTATCGTAATTGCTATGATTAAAGAGTATATTGTATACAAGGAATTATTCTAGTGTGCTTGCAAATCTGAAAATAAAGATGATAATTGGCCGAATTTAGTTTGGTATCAGCTCTTTCCTATCGCCGTACCACTCAGCCATCACGACTGTGTTCAGAAAACATTACACACACACGCACACACACATATATATATATATCCACGCTGTTTGCCGCCTCGCTGAGCTCAGGGTTTTCTTATATGTTGGTAAACTGTTCATTTTTTACTTTAAGAGGGAGTGAAATATCTTGTTCTTAGGTTCCAGTTAAGGTTTTTATGCCTTAACTGGACTCTAATCTGCATGTAATAGTTGTAGAACTATCAACAACTTAAAAGTTGTTTAAGTTACACTAAGCCTAACGGAACGGCCATTTGTTTACACTTGAAAACTCCTAGTAGAATGGTGAATTAAGTCGGGCTCTGCACTTTCATACTGTCTTCTCGCCGAATGGGACCAAACATAAACTTTTAGTTTTGAACATCGAAAACTCTTTCTTGTCTGGCTGCCGAATTACTAGTTAGTTACTCTAATTTTAATTGTAAAAATAGTTTTTTTACTTTATTTGGTGTTTTATGTATTTCTGCATTTTACAATTTTTAAGGAAGATGTTTTGAGTTTTATGTATTTTTGCCTTGCCGCGAAGCGTGAACTAATTAAACGATAAGTATATCTATAATGAAATTCGAAGAAATAATTTTAAATGAAATGCATCAAAAACATGTATACTTTCGCAGGCCGTACAAGAAAGTCATGTGGTATTTATTTCACTTGGCATACTCATTGCAAACGAAACCGGAATTAACATATCAAGCGATAATGTAAAAATAGCTTTAAAATATTTTACTGTGTATACTATGTGTGTGTATGCGTGGGTACGTGTTTTCAGAAAAATTACTTCTCGAAAATTTTTGATAAAAACTGCATCAATTTATTAGAAGAGGTACACGGCATCTTACATTTAAAATGAAATATAAATGAATAAGCAAAATTATATTGTGAAACATATAAAATTGGAATAATAAATGATAATGGAGTTTGGGGGGAAAAAATCTCGAAACGAAATGCAGGCTTGTGACAGATTAAGATCATCGCGACCCTTAAATGCTTATCACAAGGGCATTTCTTCATCTGCTAGTTAATAAGAGTCTGAGAGAGTAATTTCCTTCCCTCCAGCGAAGTTGTGAAGGCGCCGATATCCCTAGGAGAAACTTTCATTGTGCAACAGCTCTTTCAATGTTACTTGATATGCCGTCCATCCATTACAGTGGTTAGTGATCTTGACTGCAGTAGTGATGGGTCCGGATTCGAATTTCGGAGAAGGCATGGTTGTAACTGCCCGTCAATTCATAGGAGGCAACGGTGGCTACCTATTAGCTGCATCCAGAATGAAATGGGCACAACATCCATGCGTTGTAGCGGCGCAAGATTAATGGCTATTAAATAAACCGCCCGGCCGTTACTTAATGTGTTCTTTGTTTGATTCAAGTCAAGAGATTTGACTATTCAGTTATCCTTTAAAAATGCTTTCGATTTCAAAAAATTCATAAACAGGTTGCAGGGTTCAACTCTTTAAATCTTAAGTTCCTACTGAGAACCCCACGAACACTTTACAAGCGAATAATCGCTTAAGTGTGAACAGAACAGGTGAGACTTGAGAAGGGTGTCAAACCCTTTATTATTCAGTATATTTACCATCAGTTCCGACTTGGAACTTTACAATAAAGCCGCCACTCGGGCTTGAACTTAAATACTAATAATTTGAACTAAAACTACCTTAACTAAAATAATATAGCCGAAGCTATCACAATCTAACTAGTTGGCCCCTTAGTATTAATTGAATCTGCGAAGTCTAGCAAGGGCCTAGATCTAAATGGCAGTCGATCTGCCTCCTGTAGCAAGTCAGTTTTCTACTTTCTAGTGGTTTTCGGAGCGAGCTAACTGAGCCCGTGCAAAATCGGTCATAGGGCTCTACGATATCCTCTATATACCTCATAAAAGTCAGAAAACTTTTGTCAAGCACATGCGTGTGTGTGCGGCCGTCCAACATAATGCCTACCCAAATACGCGTAATTACACCTCCACCACCGTAATGATCCATTTCCCAGATAAAGAAAGAAGGGTACCATGTTCCAGATACAGGTACTCCGAAAATTAAGGTCCAGGCTGAATCTTGACTCATCTGTAATAAGCACGGTGCTCCATTGAAGTCAATTCAAGACGAATGTTATCTGCACCATGCTAAACGCTTTCTGTAGTGTGCTGCCGTGAACTGGACGCTAACAGCCAGTGCTCTGGCATGCAGCCCGACCTCATTAAGTCTTTGGCCAACTGCAGACCGTAAGCCTTGTGTCACCGTGCTGAAAGTGCAAAATAACGATCTTCACTGGTCGTGGTGGATCTTGAGCTATCTTTTGCGTGTCTTCTCGATATATATGCAATGTTTTGAAATTGTTTCAACAAACGGCAGACGACACTGTGTGTTATATTGAGCTATGTAGCCACCAGCACTTATGATTAACCTACCTCCAATCTACCCGCAATTCTACATCTCATTTAGTAATCTATACGTTCGTAGCTACTCATTTTACCTAATAACGCATAAAATTTACCCAACTTTTGCGAGAAACACGACGAATGTCGTGAAGAAATACGAGCATACAAATCGTCGGAAATCCCTCGTGGGCTTATATTGTCAGGACTGAATGATCTGTGCATACTTTTGGCAAACATATTCGTAACTGTAACAAAGTCTCGATCTCGAACAGGGAGCTGAATGCAGCTATGTTCTGTGGTAGAATAACTGCGGTTAAGTGGTAGAATAACTGCACGCAGGGTGGGTTTTAAAATTAGTCTTTTATTCAACTACTACTATTTACAGCCACTTCCCAACTCGGAAGGGATAACAGAAAATAATGACCGCACTTGGGTCTAAACTGAACAATCAAATAATTTAAAATAAAGATAAGTAGAAAAATTAAGAAGTCGTTGCTCTCAGAGCTATAAACGCGAGGTTGGCCTCTATTCTAAACTATCAATGGTGCGTAGCAAGATTTGGCTAATACTAACGCACTTAGATCACTTCAATAAGTAATAGCGTAACAGCGCTAAGGCTTTGAACTTAAATACTAGCTAGTCAGGCGAACGTCGAACAGAGCCGCAGTGATCTGAGACTAAAAGCTCTCTCACACGGAGAAGTTCCTTGCTAACCTATAAATACAAAACTTGGCTTCACTTTAAATTAGCATATAGCTGAAACGCGTGCTCATTCTAAAGGGAAGTTGAAATAAGAGGTCACAGGAAAGAGAAAATTAACATAAAACTGTGTTAGTTTAGACTAAAACCTTACAATTTGTCCTCCACAATTAGAGCTCTGCAAACATGCACTTGTACATTTACGTATTCGACTGACATATTTGAATATTTGAATAATTGCTTAGCATCATAATTTGTATCTTTGGTTCAAAACACTTCGTAAAAATACAAATAATTTGCAGATTGATTCTCTTCATTTTGCATTCGAGTGTAGTTTTTTAGTGAAATATCATTATTTTTATGTATGTAAAGTTAATTTTGGAAAACAGTTTGCGTATATCAATATACAAATTAAATAGAAAGAAAGACCGTTTAAAAAATGAGAAAAAAAGGTAACACAGTGCTTTTCCTTTATAAATTCGGTTTTGTAATATTAATTAATCTGTAACTGCATGCTTATTAGTGCTATTCAATACTTTCTCCAATATGTTCGTAAATTTTAAAACATATTTCTTCTTTAACATGAATTTCATTATGTTTTTAACATCAGCCGCTTTTTTTGAATATTAGGTTTCTTGGGAAATTTCTTCACTAATGGAAAATGAAACTCAATCACCAAGAAGAAGTTATACGAAAAGAAAAAAAAATTTAGAAGGCGTGTTTGTACACCGTCCAAAAAAAGGGACAGTTCTATTATTTGCCGTTCTACTTGGCCGATTGACGAAATTCAAACTGCGTTTTTCACCTTTCGAAAGCTCGAATTCAGAAAAAATACGATTTAGTATCGAAATACCTATATTATAATAACGTTATAGATAAATCTAACACATATTCTAAGTCGCGCTTTCGAAACATGAATAACGCAAGTTGAATTTCGTCAATCGGACCAGTAGAACAGGAGCTTTAGAAATATCCCTTTTTTTTTCGCAGTGTACATATGAAAGATGATATGTATGCATACAGAGGCTGTTCGCACATTTTTTACACGATGTATATTCACAAAACTAAATTACATAAAATTCTTGTGTTTTAAATGTTTTATTTGACATCCCTTATTCTGAACTATCTTTCGACACCGCAATTTCCAGGATAATATGCCTTTGGAAGTGTCAGAAGAGGTATTTTATCCCATTCCTCCCGAACAGCTTTCCAGAGTCCTGTTAGGGTTTTGGGACAACGTTTGGATAATGCAGTTTTTCGAAGTCCGAAAGAACAAAAATCCATAGGTGACGCATCGGGAGATTTAGTAGGTATATCAGTGAAGTGTATGGCCTTCATACCAGTGTTTTGTTCCATTTCTTTTATTTATTTTTAACTTGCTATTATAAGAAAACCAGCAACGATCATGAATCCCTTAGAAAAACTTTCTTTGGATTCTTTGAACCATGTACTTAAATTTTGTTCTCCCCTTTTATGATAATAAATGGCTCTTTTTTTGTTACAATCATTTAAATACACCCACGCTTCATCTATTGTGACAGTTGTTTTCCATTTTTCTTTGGATAAGTGTTTCTCATATAGAATTCTGCGGCGTGTCCTGCGTCGAGCGATATGCTTTGGAAGAAGACGATGCACGTTGCGTTTTTTGGCTTTCTTATCTTAGGATTTAAATCAACGTTTATCATTTTGTTTACAGTGGACACCGAGCATTTTAATGATTTTGCTACTGTCCTTTGACTAGGGGGATTTTCTTTTAACGTTAAACAACGTACCTTTGCAATAGTCGAAGATGTCCGTTTTTTCCTCGGATACTTGTTTGGAAATTTCGTCCCACTTAAGGCTTCAATTTTACGTTTTTTTCCTTTCTTGTTGATGATATTACCTATCGACGCTTTAGATATCACTAAACCAGGACTCTCACAACGTTTTTGGATAACGGAGTATGCATATTTCTCTTCGGAAAGAGCGTCAATGTAGCCTTCGAACCATTGCTTTGTTAAATTCGCCATGTTGAATAAAAACAAAACTTTCAAGCCACAGGCGATAATTTTGACTTTTAAAAACATAGTACAATTGCAATTACTTCTTTTGCAGCAAAAGAATTTTTATTACCGCTTACCAAAATCGTCTAAAAAATGTGCGAACAGCCTCTGTAAAGCATTAGACGAACAAGTGTGGTGCTAGTATCGTAACTATAAACCTGCAAATCATGAAAGCTTTAAATATTCGATGCAAACTTTCAAAGCTTTGTTTATCTTCCGGACTGGGCGTTGTGAGCGAGATTTGAGCCAAGAATGCCTTTAAGGAGGTAAAGTAGACAGTATCAGAAGCTTTCAGAATTTGAACGAGATCGTGTAATAGGGTAACGATAAGGTAATTTTCTTTTCGGGATATCGTAGAAAGACTTTGTTGTATCCACTGCGAGTGTGTGGTGGCAACGATGATCCCGAGAAGGTACTACTTCAAGATGTCCGCCTAAGTGCCGCCCTTCAAATGGAACGCCATATTCGCCACATGCGCCATTCGTTACCATCCGTGGAATATGAATGAAAGAACACAGTTTTAACATTATAAAAGCAATTTAAATTAACCCATAGCAAACAGGAATTAAAATTTTAATATGAAAAGAAGATAACATGCCATGCAATTATTATCATTTTGCCTGATCAAACTAGGATGTGGTTTTCCAGTTTAAATGTTTACTAACTCCAGTTCAATATTTAATTATTTTACTTGCCTTACATAAAATACTCAAATAAATAAAACTTAAATAGAACTATATGACACGCAAACTTCTAAAACCTTGAAAACAAAGATACATCATTATTTAATCTTCTATCTCGCGCTTCATTTTGGTAATTTACTAGGAAGTTTATCATTCATTTCATAAATGCAACAGTTTAGAACAGTTATGTAAGAACGCTGAGTTTATGTTAGATATATTGATAATCGATTTCTAAGTGAGTACAACAAATTGTGTAAACGCTAGGTCAGGTGAGAATGGAAACCAAATCGTATTAAAACTAAAAAGGTAAAAAAAAGTAATTATTAACTGGAAACGAAATTAAGGCAAACGAGAATTCTCAAAACTGACATGCTTTTAAAAGCTAATACTATAAAAAGTAATTCAAACTCTTTAAAAACGAAGCAAGTTTAAAAACAATGGAAGATAGGAGTACTTCCAAGTACTTTCGAACAAATAACAAAAAAACTTGTACAAGAGAATTTATAATAAAATTATAAACAATAATTATTCTAAACAAGCTTTAAATTTGCATATCTGATAAAAAAAGATTATTCTCGATATAAATATACGTCAGGAATACATTCCTGATATAAGAAAAAAAGAAAATCAACAATACATAAATATTAGCGCTTAATGCAGCCGATTATTGAGATATCAAACTGTGTAAAGAGGAGGGTAAATTAAGCTCTTATGAAAAAACAAGATCTGTGATCTGTGAAGGCGTATTTGTTGCATATGAGAAATATCATATAAAACGATAAACCTTTTAATGTCAAGAGGGAGAAAATCACTCTCCTGTCTGAAGTTCTATAGTTTTTAATAGATCAATAGGATGATTTAATAGATCAACAGAATGATCATAAAAGTGTAAGATTGTGGGAATTTATATTTATTTTAACTAACCAGCTAAATTTAATTTTATGCTTACTTTCCTATAAGCCTTCATTTCCCCTAATTGCTAATGCCAGAATATTTAAATTTGGCAGCGCGCGTTAAGTAATGTAAATTCTACTTTGAGGAGAAAAGGTTTAAATGCTAAGTTCTAGAAGGGAAAGTTAGAGGGTGGTGGGCGAACTCTCTGCTTTTGTAGCGTGAGCTTCTGCTTAGCATTTATTGTTGGTTAAAAGTGGCGTAACAGTTATCACACTGCTGGCCACCCAAATTGCAACACCCAGAAAGACAAGAGATATCACAACAAAATTTATTTAGAAGATAACACGTTCTCCAAGTATCAAATGATTAAATTTATAGACTATTGTGAACTGTGGTTCCTTCCAGAATCAGTAGCCAGAGTAGCCGCCATTGTTGGAGATCACAGCTGCCACATGCCTCGGCATTGATTCAAAGACACTTTGAATGTGTTTTGGGGATACAGCAGACCAAGCAGCTTCCACACGTTGCCAAAGTTGATCTGGTGTGGATGCTTGGGGTGTAATCTGGGTCAATCGTTCAGCAACCATGGACCACATGTTTCCTTTCGGCGAAAGATCCGGAGACACAGCCGGCCAGGGAAGCAATTCAATCTAGCGATTGACGAAGAACCCTCGGACAATGCGTGCCACATGTGGTCGTGCAATATCCTTTTGAAATATGGCTGTGGGGAAGCCCTGAAGGTAAGGAGGGACATCTGGCTCCAACACCTCGGAGATGTAGCGCTGGCTGTTTAAAATACCAGTAGTGTGTACTAGAGGAGTGCGAGAGTGATATCCGATACCGCCCCATACCATAATACCCGGTGCAGGACCAGTGTGGCCGTGCGTATCGCAGCTGTTCAGCATCCTCTCTCCACGGTGTCTCCAGAGTCGAATCCGACCATTGTGGTGTTGCAGACAGAAGCTTGACTCGTCAGTCAAAATAATTTCATTCCATTCTGCCGTCCACATCCTTCTTTCACCCCACCATTGGCGGCGAAACGTCGATGGGTCTACGTCAAGGGTAGACGAAGCAATGGACGTCGTGCAGACAGACCACTCTGCTGTAAACGTCGAATGGTACGCTCAGACACTGGATGATGCGTTAGAGACTGAATGTGCTGTGCTGCAGTTCGTGATGTGACTGTGCGATCCGTCGCTACCATGCACGCAATGTTCCTGTCATCACGTGAAGTGGTGCACTGAGGTCGATGTGATGGAACACGTCGGTCCGTCGTACCCTCCTGCATCCAACGGTCACATATCCGCATTACAGTTGTTCGGTTTCGTCCAACACGAATACCGATTTCCCTGAAAGATAATTCACACTCTCGGTAGGCCACTATCCTTCCTCTGTCGAACTCGGATACTTGATCAAACGATGATCGCTGTTTACTAAGAGGCATAATTGATTTTTTTTT
>KK118641.1:130585-168391 GCA_000611955.2 Stegodyphus mimosarum
TTTTTTTTTTTTTTTTGAAAACAACCACAAGAAAAACGCAATTGCCGAACTTGAAATCGTCGAAAACTTCAAGCTTTAAATAGCACTTTGAAGTGGCGCCACAGGCGCGCGTGAAGTGTGTCTGCCCTGAAATTCTAATGATTTGCTTATCTCACCTCCGCTAATGCATGTTGTAAATTTCATGTTATTTGCATGCTTCCTTCAGGGTGTTGCATTTACGGTTGCCAACAGTGTACTTTGCTGCCACTAGAGATTGACGCTGTTTTAGGAAACAGGTCTGTCTGAACCTTGTATCGTAATTCTACTATTTGTTAATATCTTCGAATTCTTAGTTTAGTTCTTGTTAGTTGAGTTACCACCCGAGTGAGGCGTAGTATGTTAGCGTCAAGTCGATGCATTGTGAATTTTAAAAGAGTTAATAAATGTTTCTTTTCACCCTTCTCCTGTGTGGTTTCTTCACGTATTTCAGCTGTTACAATAAAAGCTAGACCAGACGGTCCCACAAGTTATGAATTTAAATTAACTAGTTATTTATAATTTCAGCCTTTACTATGACTTCTCCTTTCCGTTTTTCTAACCAGAAAGTAAACAAAATAGCTAGCTTTTAAACTAAGGTTTTGGAAGTTTTAATAGAGAGCATTATTCTTGTCGCGACTTTTCGAGTATTATTAAAATTGTGTAATATGTGACTACTGTTCCACGTTTAACTTGAATTTGACTGTTCAGTTTAGTTGCATTACCACTAGCTGTGGCTGATTTATTAGCACAAGAAAGTATGTTTATATTCTAAATTCTATTGTAATATAAATGTTATTTAAACTCTCTAAAGACTTACAGCTATTTCAGCCGTAGCGACAATCCATCAATTCAATTAAAGTGGCAGTTTTAATTAAACCCCTGATTTATTTATTTTCTCCGTGTAAAATGTTTTTTTTTCTTCTTTCATCAGTTGCTTTACTAACAACATATTTAATTACAAGACCTATTTCTTAAAGCAACCGTTGATAATGCATTCACAAGTATTACTATAAGAAAATACAAATTTTTTGAAATTGTTGGCTTGATAATCTCAAAACAGCTGATACTTGTAACAAATACAGCTGAGGCGTTTAACATCTAGTAATTCATTTTTCAGAATTAACTACATTAAACGTGCAAACGAAAAAGTAATAGTTAAATATACCTTACCATATATGTAATGAAACAAACCTCAACAAATTCTCTGAATGGCTTATTAGCTGCTTTGTACCGCAGTAAAATTTTTGCCAAGTGTAAGCCGGATATGTACTTCCTCAGAACTGAGAACCTTTCATCTACCTAAAACAAAATAAATAAACAATATATAAACTTAAAAACAGCCTGACAATAAACATATAAATGAAATATATAAATGACACAGAAACTAATTATATGAAATTTAAAAAATTTTATAATCTGCTGTTGGCATTTGCATATTTGGAAATTATCAAACAAAGGCCGTTTTTAATTCCTTATACGAAGTAAAAGAAGTATTGTAATCATGAAAAATTCTGGATACCATATTTCAACGAAAATACACATTTTGACTGCTGTTGATTGTAATTTAGCGATATTTCTTCGCGACATGTGTACGTAAGGACAAAATAAAGGATTCTTTTTCTAAACACGAATTATAAAACAGAATTAAATTAGATTCAGAAGAGACTTTTTTCGTGGCGTTTGTACATACGTCTTTATGTATGTATCTCCCATGACTCAAAAACAAGTACAACGCTGAAATTTTGCATATAGGAGTGTTATAACATGCAGTTGTGCAACTCCCTTTTATATACACATATATACCCAATCTGTTACTCGGCTCAGTGAGCTCAATTTCTTTATTCTTATAAGTTTGTAAATTGTACATTTTTTGCTTTAAAAATGATTGAATTATGTTGTTCTTATCTTTCGAATAAGATTTTTATGCTCTTAGTTAGCCTGCATGCAATAATTGTGAAATTACCAACAATTTAAAAGTTTTTTTACAAGCGACTAAGCCTAATTTTTGCTTATGATAGCGGCCATATTTGTTTACATTTGAAGCTTAGCAGAATAGTGGATTTGTTGCCAATCTAGAGAAACTGAGCTTCGCAACAAGAAAACGTCTTCTTTTATTATTTTATTAAAACAACGTCTTCTTTTATTATTGCGAATTAAATGATGCTTGATTCATTCTGGAATTATCATATAAGTTATCAGCTGGTTTCTGCTTGCAAATTGTAATTTTAATTGTAAAAATTGTTTTTTTAATTGTTTTAATTGTACTTGGTGTTTTATGTTTTCTTATATCTTTCAAATTTAAGAAAATGTTTTGAATTTTTATATGTTTCTGCCTTACCGCGAAGTGAGAAATGAATTAATGAGTAGCGCATGCGCATTAGGTAAGCGGCGCTGAATCGTCTGTGAAAAACTGTTTTTTTTTTTTATTTGTTTAATTTGTTTTATACATCGTTTTAGATTTATTACAGTATTTGAATAAAACTTGTGGTAATTCTTCAGATGCTGTAATTTTTGCTCACTCTGAGTTATAAACTGAATGAGATGTAACTCTGTTAAGTGAACCTAGCGCCCATGTGTGGCTATGGTAAATAAATATAGTGAACTTTAAAGAGTGTATTTATTCTATTGTGGTTTATGCGCTATCAGCGAAGTAGATTTAATTCAGAATTCTCTAACTGTTAATTCAATATGTTTAAATGAAATGCAGGAAAATTACGTATAATTTAATATTCCGTACAAGGAAGTCATGTGGTGTACACACCAGATTTTTTTTAAAACGCCTTGTAAGTTGATTATTTCAACACAATATTTTCGAATAGAGAAATAATTCTCGCGTTTCATATATTTGAATAAAACTAATGGTATTTCTGTAGCTTTTATTTTTGTGTTACAGTTAGCAAATGCATATCTTCATTTTTAAATCCTAAAACATATCTATACGTATAAACTTGATATTCTAGTTTAATTCCATATTTTAGTATTCTTAACTCAAAGCTTAATAACAGTTATTTGTATTTAGTTACTTTTTGTCATTATGTAATATTTTAAAGTAGAGAAATTCGTCAGGTTCATTCGTCATTCGTCAGGTCTGAAGTTCTAAAATCTGTTGATTATAGATTGCACTTGTTACATTGTATCTCAGAACCTGCAAAATATTTAAATCTATAACCTATAAGGTCTATAACCTCCCGCCTTCTTGGCATGCCTTCGTGGTGTAATGGGCAGCTCACTCGGCGGGTATATCAAGAGGTCCGAGGTTCGAGTCCCGGCTAGGGCATTGCTAATTTTTCACATCTCCTGTATCAAAAATACCTAATATCTCTACAGTGGTGCCCGAACTGAAAAAAAGTGGTGGATCATGATTCTCCACGACCAGGATTTGGCGATTGGGTTCCCTAACCCCCCCAGTCGCTCTTTAAAAAGGGGAGTACATAAGGTATTTCTCCCGCCTTCTTAGCATGCCTCCGTGGTGTAATGGTCAGCACACTCGGCGCGTATTTCGAGAGGTCCGAGGTTCGAGTCCCAGGGAAGGCATTGCTCAATTTTCACGTCTCTAGTATCAAAAATACGTAATGTCTCTACAAACCCATGAACAAAATGTTATGTTATAAGATATGGGCTTCTTCGCTAAAGTACAGTTAGACCAGAATTTTAAAAAGGTAACTAGTTTACTTTTCGCTTGGTCTTTATAAGTACCACAAGGACAGGGAAAAAGTGTATAGGACTGTTTTATTAATCCAAATAAAGTTTAACAGACGGCACCAACTCGTGCTTACAGAAGCCAATACTTTTAGCTTTAAGCCAAAGATAATGGATAAACTAAAATTAATGAAATTTAAATGTAGACTAACGGCTTCACAGCAGTATAACTAGCGCGTAAGCTGGGTTTGACCAAAGTCGGCGCAAGCATGACTAATGGCAAGAATAACTCAACTCCGCAGAATTATAATCACCAGAGAATCAAATTTATCGACGTGGCCTTCAATCAGGCAGAACATGCTCTCATTTCACACTCCAAAATGTTTTCCTTCTTTCTAGCTAATTTCAATATCGCGCGCGCGGGAAATTTGCATTCTGGCAGGAAAATAAAACGAGGCTTGGTAGGAAAAGCTCTTAACATAAAATAACGGGTTAGAAAATTAAAATTAACTTTAACTCACTAAATGTTAATTTTAACTCATTGTCTGAGTTCGCTGCTTGTTTAAACGACTGATGAAGTATACCAATGCAATTCATTCTGCATAATAATTATTGTGAAGTCCCCGCTAAAAACAATGCAATAGTCATACAATGAAAATGAATTCACTGAATTCCCATAATTTTTCTGCCACTATCAATACAGTCTTTTCTCACGCGAGAAGAGAACAAGAAAAGAATGTTCGAAAAGTTTTAACATGATACAAAAGTTTAAATATTTTGTTAAAATGTCCAGTAAAATAAAAAAAAAATGAGAGAATATATCTTTATTTCAACAAATTTTATTATTCAGATGCTTTACATAAATACAATAAGAGTAAAAATAAATTCTTACTATAAATATTCATAATATTTTTTGTCATATGCTACTGAAAATAAAATCGTCGCGGAGGCCGATTTTAATTCAACATTCTCATAGCGAAACTCAGTAAACCAATTTTACATTTCAAAAATTCATTATTTTTTATGCATTTACTGAGACAATGAAATTTATCTTAAATGATCATTGGGGAGCGTTCAAAATGGATATTTTCGTTGACACATGATACTCAAAATTTTTCGCAATTACAATACTTCCTCTATTTTGTATAAGGACATAAAAAGAAACGTAAGACAAACTAAAATAAATGCAACAAATAGTTCCCACCAATTTACCCAAATAAATTCTCGGATTTAGCAACCCTCCTTTCCCCACTTTAAAAGAAAAACCATTAGAATTATTACCAGCCTTACATTAAACTACTGTTATAACCATTTGCTTCTACAAAAATGTGGTATTAAATAATTCGATAAAAACAATGTGCAGTTACGTTAGCTTCAGTTTCCTAAATTTCACTAGCATATGTAACGAATTTATTACAAAGTTCAAAACTATTATCGCAATTTTAACCAAGTTCATCATTCTCAGCGTTAAAAAATATGCTCGAAAATTTTTAGTTATTTTTTTAAACACAGCTTTAAAAAAGAAGGCTGCATATTTAAAAACAAAGAGGAAAAATAATTAAAATGCGTAAACAGAAAATTATAACTGACACCCGAATTGTTTTGCTTTCGTACAGTACAACCTATCAAATAATTTAATATAAATGATAATTCAGTCGTGAGGAAAAAGAAAGATCTCAAATTCCTTGTTCTACATCAAGGATAACTACAAGGAAATAATAACATACGTAGCGTATTCGGAAACTAAGTACCGTTTCATTCTAGCGCCGTCGCAGCGCTGTGGTAGGCGTCCCGCGCATGCGCACTAGTCTTTCTTGTTCACTGACTTTCAATTGTCGCCATTTTGGTTGCTCTATGTTGTGTTTTCAGTTTGCTGTGCACATTCAAAATGTTTAAGACAATTAGTTCTCCCGCTGACTGTCAGATTCGTGCCGTGATTAATTTTTTGAACGCAAGGAATGTTAAACAGGCCGAAATTTATCGTCAAGTGACAGACGTTTACGGGGAATACGCGATAAGTGATGGAATGGTGAGAAAGTGGGTAAGAATATTTAATGCAGGTCGAACAAATGTCCACGCCGGAGTGGTCGGCCTTCTGTTGTCACCGATGATTTGGTAAGGAAAGTTGAGGAAGCAATTCGTGAGAACAGACGCTTCACAATGACAACTCTTTCAGAGGCATTTCCACAAATTTCACGTACTGTTTTGTTAGAAATTGTGTCCGACCGCTCGAATTATCGCAAACTGTGTTCCCGAAAGGGTTCTAAAAATGCTCACTGATGTTCACAAAACAAAGCGACTTGGTAGTGCCCTGACATTTCTCACGCGGTACAGTGATGAGGGAGAAAACATTTTAAACCAAATTGTGACAGGTGATGAAACTTGGGTGTGTCATTTCACACCAGAATCGAAACAACAATCGATGGAGTGGAGACACACTCATTCTCCGAAAAACAAAAGTTCAAAGTGACAATGTCATCACAAAAAATCATGTGGGATAGGAAAGGCGTTTTGCTCACTGAATTTCTTCCCAGAGGGGAAACCATTAATGCGGCGCGATATTGTGAGACTTTAACAAAACTAAGGCGTGCTATTCAAAACAAACGAAGAGGAATGCTCGGTAAAGGAATTGTGTTGCTCCATGACAATGCTCGGCCCCATACTGCCGGTGTCACTCGATCGTTAATTCGACAGTTTCATTGGGAGCAGTTCGATCACCCGCCGTGCAGCCCGGACTTGGCGCCGTCCGACTATCACTTGTTCCTGCACATGAAGCGCGAGCTCGGTGGCGAGCGCTTTGGATCTGACGATGACACGAAAAATGCTGTGGAGTCGTGGTTATCGAAACTGGCGAGAAGTTTCTTTGACGATGGTATACAAAAACTGGTCACCCGCAATGACAAGAGTTTGATCATTGGCGGAAATTACATTAAAAAATAGTTTAAGACATGTCTTTTCATGTAAAAATAAAATTGGATTCGAAAAAATTGTTTTACTATTTTTTTTTTTTTCAAAACGGTACTTAGTTTCCGAATACGCCTCGTATAATTTACTTTTTATGTTTCAGCGTTAATGCAAAAGTAATCTACATATTAATTTTACCAGAGAAGTTCTCGGAATTGAGGTTGAATCGATCAGTAATGAACTCCTCAGCACCAATTTGTCCTTGAAACAAATCCCTTCAATTTAATGCTTAGCAAATATTTCGTACAAAGTTAAAAGATAAAATGAAATCTTAAATCCAACATTTTTGTATCTATTGAAGACTGAAGAGTAGGAAAAGAAGCAGGTATATTCTCTGAAAACAAAAGACTTACTTCTGTCAGTCATTCCAGCAATGAAATATGCCCGACACCACACCTTCTTTCGAAGTCAACCTATTACTGTAGGAGCATTTCATTATTAGGCCAAAAGGGCTATTAATTTCGTTTTGGCATTTTGCGTCGATTCACTATAAACGGCGAATGACTTTCAAATTGTTGCCACCAAATATTATCGCCCTCTGTTACATTTGTCAGGACTGAGTGTTCGATGCATATTCTTGGCAAACATCTTCGTGAAACACTTTACACTATCCTGATCTTGAACAGGGAGCTGAATGCAGCTATGTTCTGTGTTAGAATACTGTGATTAAGTGGTCTAAGAACTACACTTCAGAGGGATTTAAAATCCTCTTTTATTAAACCACAATTATGTACAGCCACTTCCCAACTCGGGAGGGATACAGAAAAGAAAGACCGCGCTTGGGTCTAAAATGAACAATCAAATTAATTGAAACTAAGGCTAAATAGAAATTAAGTAGTTGTTGCTCACAGAGCTATAACGCGAGGTTGGCCTCTAAACTAAATGGTGCGTAGCAAGATTTAACTAATACTGACGCACTTGGAATTACTTCAATAAGTAATCACGTAACAGCGCTACGGCTTAGAATTTAAATACTAGCTGGTCAGGCGAACGTCGAACAGAGTAACAGTGGTCTGAGACTAAAAGCCCTCTCACATTAAAAGGTTTCTACCTTTCGTTTAAATACTACTTGGCTCCACTTCAAATTAGCATAAAGCTGAAACGCGTCCTTATTCTAACGGGAAGTTGAAATGAGAACAGATAGAAAAGGGAAAATTAAAATAAAACTTTGTTAGTTTAACTAAAACCTTACACATTTAAAGAAATTAAATAATAAAGAATCTGCATAAATTTATGTATGTTTCTCGCATTTTGACAAAACAATGGTGTCTAAAGTCGTCCAATTTTGAATAACATAATCTTCCACCGAATGTGGGCATTTGGATGCCCTAATTTGGAATTTGTTTTATTTCGATTTCATATTTTGTAACACTTAAACGAATTTTTTATTAAGAAACTCAACGATTGCAAATCGAGCAAAGGCAACACTGTGCGGAAAAAAAAATTATCTCCAGCGCGTGAGACTGTGTACCGGAAATTCTAAAGATATGTTCATTTTAAAATTATTTTGCGATATTGCTGTTCAGTTGAATTGTATGGTTTAAGTGCGACGAACATGATATTTGATAAATAAAGGTAACACACGAAACGTTAAAAAAAGTCCCATTGGGTGTAGTGTAAAATCTGAAAGTCTTCAGATTTTTTTTTACTTCATTTCGATGTCCCTTTTCAGAAGATATTCAGTAAAAATTAATACTTGCCTTCCATAAGTTCTTATATTTAATTTATTTAAATTTCTGTTTGATTTATAAGTACCATCTTATCATCCTTTAAAATCAAAAGGATGGAGCTATCAATGAAGGATTAATTTTTAATTAAAAATTCTCTAACGTTGATGGTCGCACGGCCGTAAGAAATAGAAAGTAGTTATAATTAATATTCCTTTTACGTGTTTAAAATAGGAGGGAAAATGGTATACTTGTGAAAATTCCAAAATTTTATAAAAGGGATGTTTTTGAACATTGAAATTTTAAAATGAATACGTGAAGTTGTCGAACAATAACCCGCGATATTTGGAAAGACGTCAAATATTAAAAAATTGAGCTAAGAATTTTGTATGAACTTCTTTTAAAAGATTTTCTCTGCTCTATATTATATATCTATATTCTGTGCTTTATACTACCTATATTATCTATTTCTATATTATCTATCTCTGCTCTATATTATATTAGAGTTCTGCTGTATATTATATATCTATATTCTGTGCTTTATATTACCTATATTATCTATATTCTCTGCTCTATATTATATAGAGCAGAAATTCTAACACTGATAGTTGTTTTGCTAAACAAGCATATGTCAGAAAATCGACAAGCATTAAATTAAAAAAAAAAAAAGATTTAATGGAAGTTTGGAAAATCTCTTCTAGGTGCACAGTAGCTATGTGTGAACATCAGTTTGTAGTTCTGGATGTATTCGTGTTTGCACTACGTAACATACACACACTTATGCACAAACAAGAACAAACTCTGTTTTATTATTACGGCTAAAAATTCATGCAAAATATTCAAAACTGATAGCAGATGGGAAAACATATCTCATTTCTGAATGTAAATACAGGCAAACGAGAAATACTGACATATATTTCAAAAAGTATTCTAACGATATCGAATGCGATCTGGCACATGTCCGTTTTCTTCAACAACAAAACTTTCTGCATATTTTTATCGACATTTGAAATATAGGTTAACAAATTTTGCATTTTCTACCCCATTTTTAAAACAAAGGGGTGACTGCTCCTCTTTTCTTTAAAATATAGAAGTGTTATAAGGAAAAACGATTTTTTTCTTTAATGGAGTATTCAATCATTATCAGTTATTTTTATATCACCTTTTATTTCCTTAGAAATGAAAACTTTACGGAACATTACTTAGATACATTAAGTTATTTCGAAGGAGACATGAAAATTGAGCAATGCCTTCGCCGAGACTCGAACCTCGGACTTCTCGAATGCGCGTCGAATGTGCGGACCCTTACACTACAGAAGCATACTAAGATGGCAGGAGAAATACCTTATATACTCCCTTTTTAAGGGCGACTAGAGATTAGGGGACCTAATCGCCAAATCCTGGTGGTGGAAAATCATCATTCTAGTTCGGGAGCTACTGTAGAGACACTGGACACATAAAAAAATGAAAAATGCCCTCGTCGGAACTCGAACCTCGGACCTCTCCAATACGCGCGGAGTGTGCTTATCATTACACCACGAAGACTCGCTAAGAAGGCGGAAGAAGTACATTATACCTGCATATCAAAATACTTTTCGTTTCACTCGGGTAATAGGCTGTATAAATAATAGTGGATAAATCAATAAACAGGGGTTCGAAGTTCTGAAGATGAGTGCAAGTATGCTGATATGCTATAAAATCGATCATCCTTAGTATGACTGATAAACCCTGTTGGAAGGTATGACTTTTATGCAGAATGACGCTGCATCCCATATTGCTACACGTATGAAAGATCTCTTGCACATATGGTTTGGTGAGCATTGTGTGCGGAGCCGTCACTTCCGTCGTGCTTGCTCTCTCAGGTCCCCAGATTTCAATCCGTGGGGTCACCTCGAAATCGCAAGTCTACCGCGATTGTTTGACCTTATTAGGGATGCTAAAAGGCAACGTCCCAGACGGCAGTTTCTGACCACACCTACAGAAATGCTGTACAGTTCTGTTCGCAACATTTTCTCTCGACTATACGTATTGTTGATGAATGACAGCTGACACTGTTGAACAATCGTTATAAAGAACATAGTCTTTGCTAAAAGGCATTTGTTATGCTAATTGCTAGTCCAAAGGGACATTGTCCCTGAAGGACTATTGTTTTCGTTTTGCGATTTTGCGTCGGAAACATTAAAAGTCTGAATCACTTTTGAAACTGTTACCACCAACTCTTGCAGCGCTGTATTATATTTTTAGAAATTAAATAATGAAGAATATGCATAAATGTATGTATGTTTCTCGCATTGTGACAAAACAACGGTACCTAGAGGGCCATCCAATTTTGAATGAGTCGTAAATTCTAATGATATGCTCAATTTAAATTTATTTCGCGATATTGCTCTTCAACTGAACTTTATGGTTTAAGTGCGAAGAACATGATATTTAATAAATAAAGGCAACGTACAAAATGCTAAAAAAAAGATCCTTTGGAATGTAGTTTAAAAATTGAAACCTTTCAGATTTTCTTCTTCTTTTTAGTCCAAGGGGGCTTTGTCCCTGAAGGACTATTGTTTTCGTTTTGTGATTTTGCATTGGAAGCATTAAAAGTCTGAATCACTTTTCAAACTGTTGCCACAAAATATTGCAGCCCAGTATTATATTTAAAGAAATTAAATAATAAAGAATCTGCATAAATGTATATATATTTCTCAAAATGTGATAAAACAACGGTACCTAGAGCCATCCAACTTTGAATAATCTACGATGCGCATCTGAAAGCCCGAATTTGGAATATGTTTTATTATCTATTTTATACTTTGTGAAACCTTGAAGAATTTTTGATGAACAAACTCAAACGATTTAAAAGCGACCAATGGCAACACTCTACGGGGGGGGGAAATTCCTTTCTATCTAAAGCGCGCGGAACTGTGTATCGGAAATTCTAAAGCTAGACTCCTTTTAAAATTATTTTGCGATATTGCTGTTGAATTGAATTTTATGCTTTAAGTGCGAAGAACTTGATATTTAATAAATTAATAGGTAACACACAAAACGTTATGAAACGCCCCTTTGGACGTAATTTAAAATGTGAAACCTTTCAGTTTTTTTTTCATTTTTTTATTATATTAAGTGCCGTCTGTTGGCCCTTTTGAGCCTTTTTTATTTTACTTTCAATAAAATCCCATGATATTTCAAGCATGTGTGTCAGGTTTTACCTCTCTACCTACATTATTCAATAAATTATTGAATTTTCAAATATTAACTGACTTTTGGGTCACCCTGTATAATAACATAGTCATGTAGTAGTTTTAAAATAAGGGTACTGTCTCTCAATTAATTCCAGAAATGAATGAGAAATTATTTTGTTAAAAATTTCGTCCTATGACAGGGCACAAGCGCTTATTATAAATGAAAGATACGGAGTGAGTGACGTCATTCAAGAATTCCTGTATTATAAATATACTAATTATATGCATCATAAATTGTATCAGTTAGAGATATTATTAAAAATCCCAAACAATTAAAAAAATATGAAACGTAAAAAACTGAACTCCTTTTTTTAAAAAAAAAATCTTTAAAACTTCTTTTCGAATCAATCTTTTCGTTCTTTTCGATTCCAAGCTAATGAAAGTATTAAATGTTTTGGTGAATGGTTTTTGGTTAATATAATAGAATTAAAAAACTTAATAAAAAGCCATTCACATTTCCGTAACATCATTAAGGAATAATGGCCTTAAATGGGATTATAATGTTCTTTAATGATCAACTTCGCTGAAAAACAAGGTTGTTCGACTTGGAGAAAAGAAACGTGTCAAATCCTTTAGTAATTTTAGGAATTCTTTGGAAAAAGGAATATAAAGAACTTGTTCACTTTATGCACTTGATAATACTTGATTACTTGCTTGCAGTCCATCAAATGTTATGATTGTCGTTGTTACGTTTGATTAAATGTTATTAAGTTTTCACATTTATCAAATATTAAATACGAAATAGGTGTAAGATGATAAAAAATTCTGAAGTTTTTTTTTTCTCTTTTGTGTAATTCAAAGTAATTGAAGGTAAAAGAGCTTTCATTCGCACTAGAGTTTAACTTTGTTTAAGTTTGTCAAAATCTGGCATTCTTATGAAGATATCTTTTAGCTATGTGGGTCTGGATAATATTTTGTATATTCAGTTAGTTTTATATTAGAAAATGTAGCAAAATGTGATTAGTGTTTCTTTCAAAAATTTTATCTTCCCTTAAAATATGGTATAGCAAGGAATACTTAGCAACTTAGCAAATAGTAAATATAAAATTTTTGCATTCACTCATAAAAGGTAGAGACATTAGGTATTTTTTTAAGCAGGAAATGGGAAAAATGAGAAATGCCCTCGCCGAGACATGAACCACGGACCTCTCAAATACGCAACGAGTGTGATGACCACTACACCACGAAGGCATGCTAAGAAGGCAGGAGACATACTGAATATACGCCCCGTTTTAAAGGCCAACTGGGGATTAGGGAACCCATTCGCCAAACCCCGGTGGTGGAGAATCATCATCCACCACCTTTTTAGTTCAGGCACCAATGTAGATTTATTAGCATTTTTTAATGTCAGGAAACTGAAGAAATGAGCAACGCCTTCGCCGGGAATCGAACCACGGACCTCTCGGTTACGCGTCCAGCGTGCTGACCTTTACACCACGAAGGCATGCAAAGAAGGCGGGAGATATAACGTGTCTTCAGGAATTTTCGTGCCACTTTCGCGGCACGTGTTCCGTTTCCCTACCTGTTTCAAGATCTCTAGCGTTGATCGTCATAGTGGTTAGAGACTCTGATTGCCATATCATGCAATCCGACTTCCCGGAGAAGGCATGGATATTTGAGATGTATCCCGGTGGTGGAGAATTATCATGCATCACCTTTCTATGTCGGGCGCCACTGTAGATTTATTACGTATGAGATGAAATATGAGCAATGCCCTCGTCGGGACTCGAACCATGGACCTCTCGAATAGCCACCGAGTGTGTTTCCACTACATTACGAAGGCATGCTAAGAAGGCTGAAGAAATACCTTATAATTCACCACAAGAATGTGGCGATTATAAGGTGATAAAACCAATAAATCTTGTCAAATTCTTTGCTTAATATTAATTAATTAACATGGTAAAATATTCTTGATCAAGTCTTCTACTAATTAGAATAATGTTGCAAGTGTTCGTAAAAACTCCCCTTAGGTTATGTTAAAAACTATGTAGTGTAATTAGGTTTTTTTTTTAAGGAGACCGGGGAAAATGAACAATGCCCTCGCCGGAACTCGAACCACGGACCTCTCGAAAACGCGCCGAGCGTGCTGACCACTACACTACGAAGGCGCGTGCTGACCACTACACTACGAAGGCGTGCGAAGAAGGCGAGAGAAATACCTTATAAAGGTTCTTAGACGAACCCGAGGGAACAATAATGTATTAGTAGTTGGGCAAAGTTACAAGTTATTATCCCGCAATTTCGTAGGTTGCAGTGCAGAACAAACTGGAAATATCCTTCAATGTGGTCGTATATAGGATAAGATTAAAATCTAACACCTCGTCGTTCTAAATTGCCTTCAGCACCTCGCTGTTATTGTACATTTTGCATAATAAGCATCGTATTGCCCATTCTGATTTTTATTCAATGTGGCATAACAATGCAGTGAGCACTTTCTTCTTGGTAGCATTCTGTAAGGGGATCTTTGTTGCTTTTTGTACAAGCTGAAGCAAGTTTAAGACTGCGACCGTTATGCCCACAACTTTGAGAGTTGTGGCAGCAAACCCTTCAGAAATATTAGTGGATGTAGTAAGCACCAATTCTAATGAGAGTGGGGTTGTATGTTTTTATCTAGTCAAAATACTGTTCTACAAATTCTGCAATCCAGTTATTTGTTGCTTCTGAATTGTGTAGTGGAGAATAATGACAAATTTCTTATGTAAAAGTGATACTAAAGATTTGAAGCGTACTTTTGAAGTCGTCGATTGTGGCAGTTTCAGATACACCGACGATAACAGCTTTGCATTATCTTGTAGAGACATTACGTATTTTTGAAGCAGGAATATTGAAAAATGAGCAATGCCTTCGCCGGGAATCGAACCACGGACCTCTCGGTTATACGTCGAGCATGCAGACCACTACACCACAAAGAAACGGGAAGAAATGCCTTACATACTCCCCCTTTTAAAGAGCGACTGGGGTTTTGGGGGGGGACCCAAACCTCAAATCCCGGTGTTGGCAAATCATCATCCACCACCGTTTTTTAGTTCGGGCGCCAGTTGTAGAGACATTAGTTTATTTCGAAGCAGGAAAGATGAAAAATGAGCAATGCCCTCGCCAGAATTCGAACCACGCACCTCTGGAATACGCGCCCAGCGTGCTGACCACTACACCACGAAGGCACGCGAAGAAAGCGGCAGAAATACATTATAATATAATTTTCGTTTCCCAAGTATAGACAGAGGAAGTCAGATCTCTGAGATTTGTTGTAAATTGTTTAAAAATTTCTAAATGACGGCATTGTTAGTACCTAACGTAATTCTTTAGTGTGTGTTGCGAGGACTTATGCCAAAATACAAAGACTTCAAAGAATTGTTCAAAGAAAGACCTGTTTTGCTTAGTCGTTTTTTCTCTATCCTTCGCACGAAAAAGTAATAGGTTCTCTGAACCTTAGAAGTCCTTTTCGAGACGAACGGGGTCCAACAAAACTGGCCTATTCTGTATTCCTTTAGAGTACTTCTCAGACTGTTCAGGAACAACGGCACGCAGTTTTTAATAACTTTCGTCTTTCTAATCACATGGTCGTAAAAGCTCAATTTCCATTGAATACTTCACCTATATTCAATTTTAGTCGATTTATTGAGGAAAAAAAATGGATCATAATTGATCAGAAATGAATAACGCGAACAAGTAAACAAACAGACATTCTTTTATATATATGTGGAATTCTGAATCCATAGCTTAAAATTTTCCTCGAACGCGGCCTAATTTTTAACTGTTGACTGCACGAAATGAAACTGATAGAACTCTCGCCACTTTGCTTTGTTTTATGAGATGTAAGATGTCATAGATGCTGTGTTAATAAATGTAAGATGTTTTAAGATTAGATTTATATGTAGCATTGCTCTAATATAGGTATTATGCCAAACTGCCAAGTTTTGTAAAAACCGCACACGTAAGTAGTTTTTAAAAAATTAGCTCTCAAAAGTTTAGCTCCTCCATGTTCATTCAATTTGGTATGTATTTATTAATACCTCTTTTCTTATTACACTTATTCGATCCCTTCTTTCACAGTTCGAAATTTAAGTTCACTCCAAACAAAATTCACCCATTTTTTATGATTTATTTTTAAAATTTGTATTTTTAAATAATTTTATAATTTTTTGAAAAACATTTTGAATTATAACCTATAAAGTTTTTACAATCAACTTGTAGTTGTTGTATTTCTAAGCATACATACAAAACATTAAAGCTTTTCATTCAAAATTTTCGAAGATATGCGTGAATTTGTATATTGGCGCGTTTTGAAATTTGGCATATTTGTCGAAAGCGATAATAACATATAATGTGGTTTACGCACTTTGCTGAAATTATTTGAAAGAAGAACGATGTGACTTTTTCGCGCATGCGCAATGTGAAAAGATAGGAACGATGTGACTTTTTTTCCGCTTCATCACAATGGAAAGGATAGGAAAATAGGTTGCTATAAGTTAAGCAGTTCGCCAAGTGAATTATTTTTGGCGCAAACTGAAAAAAATCGCCAAATTAAATTTTTGAATTTCTCCGTAAATTTCCCACCAAATTTTACAAAATTTAATATTTAGGCATAATCTGAGTCGTAGAATCGAAATGTGGAAACAAACTGGTATGCTATTTCAGTAAAAGATCCATTTTGTGTCAAAATACCTATGTTAGAATAATGCTATATATAAATCTAATATATATCCTAAATTGCGCTTTCGAGAAATGAAAAACGCACGTTGAATTTCGTCAATCAGGCCCAGCAGAACGAGAGATATAAGAATTGTACTTTTTTTTTCGCCTTTTTTTCCCCGCAGTGTACGTAATTTTTAAATACATATAAATTATAATATATCCATATGGTAGATAATTTTTATTAGTATTTCCAGCATTATTGTAATTTTAAAAAAAGTTTGAAAGATATATATGTAGCTAATATATATAATAAAATTAAAGTTTTCGAGAAATTTATACTCTAAATGATTTGCAAATTTAGTGTATGTTTTTAAAAATAACTTTCTCGATGAAATAAATAATAAAAACATTAAAGTTCCTGCATGATTTACTATTATCTCTCCAGAGCAGATAAAATGTTTGTTCCCAATTCAAAGAGTTTTATAAAATATAACTAGTTTGTGAAATTTTTTAAGAAATGTAGCTTTGTATTTTAAGCGTTAAATAAAATTTATATACATACTTATGAAACTAACATTTTACTTATGTAAGAGCCCAGTTTTTCATTTATTCATAAAACTACTTCAGAAACTGATTCTAATGAAATTCTGTGTCGCAGGTTTAAACTATATATTCTGAATTGCATTAGAAAAGTTTCTACATTTATAAAACTGCTTTCAGTATATATATATATATATATAAATTCTTTATGTCACTTTCGAAATAATGCTGCATAATGCAGCGTGAAATCGAAAGTTTGCTTCACAACATGAATAAATCATTTTGACTCAATTCTTTAATTAAAAAAACTCAGTTACTGAATACAAACAAAATTTCTGGTATTTTTGTGCCTGTGGATGAAATGTTCATTTTCAAAATTATAGGACAAGGTATCTACGCAAACACGAAGACGCAAATGCAGAGATTGAAAGGGCTGCACAAAAAATTCTTTCCCTGATTATGAAAAAATAAAATACAATAATGAAATTATGAAACCAGCAAGTAACACATGAGAATATGTTTACTCTACAAATTTGATTAGTTCAGTAGAACAAAGCGAACTGTAAATCTTATGGAAAAAAGTGCGCGTACCGACGCAAAATGCAGCAGACGATGCTCCCATATTAATGATCCACCAAACAAAACGTTAAATTTTTTATGTCTACCCCCCGGAATTGAACGATCGATTTTATGAGAGTCGTTGAGAGAAGCAGCACAGTCTTCGTTATAGAACGCGCAGATAATTTTGAAATCTATACCATAATTGTCAAATACACTCACGTCCATAAATTAAGGATAATTCCGAGTCACGCGCAAATCCAACTCTAAAATAAATATATCACCTGTAAAATCACATCTTCAAGAATCATATGCAAATTTCAGGAAGTAACCAGATGACACCGATGGTACGTCACAATGACGAGAGTGATATATAAGCAATACAGGCAAAGAAGTTGTAGAGACATTAGGATTTTTTGGAAGCAGGAACGATGAAAAATATGCATCGCCTTCGCCGGGAATCGAACCGCGGACCTCTGAAATACCGGCTGAGTGTGCTGACCATTACACCACGAAGGCACGCTAAGAATGTGGGAGATATACCTTATAAAGTGAATTGTTCGCAGGCGCTTTATAAGCATTTGAGTGAAATAACCGAATAGTTATGACACAAAGGACGCATTTGGAGGATGTTTTACGTGGTAGAATCATCGGCCGTCTGGAATATGGGCGTACTCAATTGGAAGTATCAGACGAACTTGGAATTGCGCAGAGTGTCATCTCCAGGCTTTGGCAACGATTCCAAGATGATGGTAATGTGAGTAGACGTTACCACACAGGTCGCCCCAGAGTTACAACGCCGAATGAGGACCGGTATATGGCAGTTACGGCCAAAAGAAAAGGGCGGAGCACAGCCTCAGACCTGTCTCGTCAGCTCTCTTCAGCCACTGGTACGACAATTTCAAGGCAGACCGTGTACAGACGCTTAGGGCAGATTGGTCTATATGCTCGTAGACCTGTCAGATGCGTTCCACTTACTGCAACTCACTGTCGCCTGCGGTTAGCCTGGAGTAGAGAGCATGCATTGTGGACACCGCAACAGTGGGCTTGTGTGATGTTTTCCGACGAGTCCAGGTTTAGCTTGCAGTCTGATTCTCGCCGGACTTTCATATGGAGAGCTCCAGGTACCCGTTACCACCAAGAAAACATCATTGAACGACACCGTTACGGTGGTGCAGGAGTGCTCGTTTGGGGTGGAATTATTCTGGGTTCCAGAACTGACCTGCATGTTCAAATTGGAACCATGACAAGCCAAATCTATCGGGACGTCATTCTGGAACAACATGTACGTTTGTTTCGGGGCGCCATGGGCGCACAATTTGTGTTTATGGATGACAACGCCCGTCCTCACCGTGCAAACATCGTAAGCGAATGCCTTCAATCGGAGGATATCACCCGTATGGACTGGCCAGCATTCTCACCGGACTTGAATCCAGTAGAGCACGTGTGGGACATGCTTGGCCGACGAGTTGCAGCCCGTCAACCTCCTCCTACATGTCTACCGGAACTTCGGAGAGCATTGCTTTTTGAGTGGTGTAATATCCCCCAAGATCAGATCGATAATTTGATACTCAGCATGCCTAGGCGTTGTACGGACTGTATTGCATCGTCTGGGAGACATACAATGTATTAACAATCATACCAACCATGTAATATTGGTTTTTTGTAAATAGGTTTTTTTTTTAATTTGCTCCAGGGAGAAAAAATCGCTAATTTTTTTAATAATATCAAACATATAGCATCTTTTTTTGCTCTTTACCTTTTGTTTAATAAATAAGCTTTACAAATAAGTGAAATTTGTTTTGCTTCTAACTCTTCCTTTGCCTGATTTTGCATTATCCATAATTTATGGACATGAGTGTAAATGACGCATTTCTATGTTTTTATTCATTAAAAATAATAGCAGAGAGCTCCGAGAACGAACGCCATCTAATCCAGAATGAAGAATATCCACATTTTGTCTTCTTCAAAACACATAAAACCTTCTGCACTAAACTGTCATTAGCATTCAGTTTCTTACAGAGGGACTTTTCAGTTTGTTATAGCATTTCTAAACAGAATCATGATACTTGAAAACAAATTTGAAATCCATAAAAAGCTGCCGCCGTCGCGGCGGCGATTCAGACTCAAGTTAAATTCATTGAAATTCCCTCTCTCTTTGTGATGGCATTCCCATAACATTATATTTTCGCAGCAGACAAGATGCAGCCAGTTATTAGATAACGCACCATATTAACAATAAGTAAAATGTTTACGAAAGCTACGATATCCTATTAATTATAATACAGGGTGTTTATAAAGTCCCGGACCCATTTTGATGTTTAATAACTCATAAAATAATAAAGATATAAACAAACTTATGGCATTTATTGATGGAATAACATATATATTTTCCTTTTCAGGTTTGAATATCTTTACTTTTGTAAATATCTTCTGCTCGTGTGGTTAATTTCAGATAATTTCATTTTCCAGTCTAAATATCTGTACTTTTCAAAATAGCGTCTGCTTATTAATTGCATTTTTCTGTCTTTTGTTTTTGGCAACTATTGCAATGTTATGTTTACTTTTGATGTGTTTGTTCTAGTACTTTTGTATGTCATGTTTTGTTCCACCGGATATTAAGGAGAATGCATACACCACAAGAGAAAGCACAGATTTTATGGTGGTTCATAGAAACGAAATCCATAATGCAAACACAGAGAAATTGCAGAAGAATTTACCAAAAGGATCCTACATCCAAAAGCAGCATCTTGCGGTGGAAAACGAATTTTCTAGAAACTGGGAGTATCGCATATAAGAAACGTTCCGGACGTCTGTGCACAAGTGATTTTGATGTTGAGCGTGTCAGAGAGACATTTTTACACAATCCTAGAAGATCTGTGAGATCAGCGGAAAGAGAATTGGATATGCCAATTTCGACGGTGTACAAGGTTGTTAAGAAAAAATTAAGACTGCATGCATACAAAGTTCAAATTGTTCAAGTTTTGGAACCAGACGATAGGCCTAGGAGGATGGCCTTTGCAATAGCTATGCTAAGGAGGATAGAAGATAATGCAGATGGTGCTGACTTTCTGAAGCGCATAATTTTCTCCGACGAAGCATCCTTTCATCTTTCTGGCATTGTTAATTGCCATTATGTGCGCATATGGGAATCTGAAAACCCCCATGAATACCGTAAGGCACAAAGGGATTCCCCAAATGTTAATGTGTGGTGTGGACTAATGCACGACCGAGTCATCGGGCCTTTCTTTTTTACAGAAAAGACAGTCTCATCAGTAGTATACTTAGACATGTTAGAAAACTTAGTATTTCCACAACTAGAAGAGCTTCAGACACATGTCCTTTTGCAACTAGATAGTGCACCACTTCATTGGGGTACCATCGTTCGCTTTTCTTTGAATGACCATTTTACAAGAAGATGGATTGGGCGAGGAGGTCCAATTCCTTGGCCACGCAAATCACTTGATATAACGCCGCTGGACTTTTTCCTTTGGGGATTTGTAAAGGACAACGTTTACAGGCGGAGTGTCGAACATGGATGACCTAAAAGCCAGAATGACAATCGCAATAGCCTCTGTGGATGCCGACATGCTTGCCGGTACCTGGCGTGAAATTGAATATCGACTCGATATTCTCCGTGCGACGAAGGCGGCACACGTGGAAGTTCATTGACAAAGGTCATGAAACTTTTTGAGTCTGTCTAACCATTTATATTATTAATTTTAATCTATCTTTATTATTTTATGAGTTATTAAACATCAAAATGGGTCCGGGACTTTATAAACACCCTGTAAATCAGAATGTAACCTTTTACTCTGATAATGCAAAATCGTACACTGAATTCAGTCACGTATTAAAAACTATTTTAATTTGGATTGGCAAATCTCGCCACGTGCCCGTTAAGCGCCAGACTGTGCTCCTTCGGTGAATTTTTTTTGGGGGCAGGTTCTTCTAGATAGACGTCCAATGGTATACAAGTTATATATGAAAACGTAAGAAAGAATTTTAATTTAAAAGCGAAATTTCCTATAAATACTCGACAGAAAAATTTCCAGAAAGTTGAATATACAGGGTGATCAAAAAGTCAGTATAAATTTGAAAACTTAATAAATCACGGAATAATGTAGATAGAGAGGTAAAAATTGACACACATACTTAGAATGACATGGGGTTTTATTAGAAAAGCAATAATTAGAAAAGCAACAATCTGATTAGAAAAGCAATAATTAGCATAACAAATTAAGACAAAGCAAAGATGATGTTCTTTACAGGAAATGCTCAATATGTTCACCATCATTCCTCAACAATAGCTGTAGTCGAGGAATCATGTTGAGAACAGCACTGTAAAGCATGTCCGGAGTTATGGTGAGGCATTGGCGTCGGATGTTGTCTTTCAGCATCCCTAGAGATGTCGGTCGATCACGATACACTTGCGACTTCAGGTAACCCCAAAGCCAATAATCGCACGGACTGAGGTCTGGGGACCTGGGAGGCCAAGCATGACGAAAGTGGCGGCTGAGCACACGATCATCACCAAACGACGCGCAAGAGATCTTTCACGCGTCTAGCAATATGGGGTGGAGCATCCTGCATAAAAATCGTACGTTCCAGCAGGTGTTTATCAGCCAGGCTGGGGACGATGCGATTCTGTAACATATCGGCGTACCTCTCACCCGTCACGGTAGCAGTTACAAAACCAGAATCACGCATTTCCTCGAAGAAAAAAGGCCCGATAACAGTAGATGTGGTAAATCCAACTCATACCGTGACTTTCTAGTCGTGCAATGGAGTTTCCACGACAGTTCTAGGATTTTCGGTAGTCCAAATTCTGCAGTTGTGGGCGTTGACAGACCCTCGGAGCGTGAAATGAGCTTCATCGGTCCACAACACGTTACTCAACCAATCGTCATCTTCCGCCATCTTTTGAAACGCCCACACCGCAAATGCCATCCGCTTCACTAAATCGCCAGGTAACAGTTCATGATGCCGATGGATTTTGTAAGGATAGCATCGGAGGGTACGCCTGAGTGCCAACCAAACAGTAGTGTATGGAATGCTGGTGCGACGTGCGACTGCACGAGCGCTGACTTCCCCGTGCATAGACGAACCCGCTACAGTCTCCATTTCTTCCTGAACTGTCTCAGCAGCATTACGCCTTGTGCTTGGTCGGCCACTACGGGGTCTATCTTGTAAACTACCCGTGGCCTCGAACTTCGAAATCATTCTCGCCACACCTGCATTTGTCAACGGACCTTTACCCGTTCGAATCCCCTTCCTATGGCGATAGGATCGTAACGCTGAACTAGCACATTCCCCATTCTGATAATACAGCTTCACTAAAAGCGCCTTTTCAGGTAACGTCAACATGCTGCGACTGCTGGTGCATCTGATTCTCTCTCTCATTACAGCTCCTTTTATACACGATTTTCATGCGCAGTCACTGACGTTTTGCTGTCCAGCGCCATCTGTCGGACAATTTTTTAACTTATTTTCGGTTCTAATAAAACCCCATGTCATTCTAAGTATGTGCGTCAATTTTTACCTCTCTATCTACATTATTCCGTGAGTTATTAAGTTTTCAAATTTATACTGACTTTTTGATCACCCGGTATGTCAGCCCTAGTAATATTGATACTAGATACTGTGCAAGGCAGAAGAGAAACAGGCTAAAATAAAACACAAAATTAAGCTCAAACAATCTTGTGTTTGGCGTGGATTTTAGTTAAGACGCTATCGATTTCGAGGGTAACGGATACAAGTCCGTCTTCATTAAAAAGAAAGACCGTGGCTTTCTTCCTCGCGAAGAGGGGGTTTCATATTCCGTAATATTATAGTTATAGATAGAGAGTTATATTAAAGTTCAGTTATATATCCGTGACTTTCCTTCGTGCAGATCTCTTTGCCCCTGATGAAGAGGACCTGTATTTGTTAGCCCTCGAAATCGATAGTCTTGACTAAAATTTCCACCAAATAAAAGGTTGTTTTGTTGAGACATTAGGATTTTTTTTATGCTGAGAGACGTGAAAAATGAGCAGTGCTCTCGCCGGGAATCGAACCTCGGATCTGTCGAATACACGCCAAGTGTGCTGACCACGAAGGCATGCTAAGAAGGCGGGAGAAATACATTATAGTTTTTGCTTACTGTTATAGCATACTATGCACATCATATAGCTGAATATTTTCAGACCAAATGGCGTTAGAGCAGAAGGGCTATTAATTCCGTTTCACATTTTGCGTTGATTCACGATATATGTCGGTTCACTTTTCAAACTGTTGCTACCAAATATTACAGCCCTGTATTATATTTAAAGAAATTAAATAATGAAAAATCCGGCGAGGACGTTGCTCATTTTTCACATCTTCTGTTTCCAATTAACTTAATGACTCTACAAAGTTTCCACCGAAATATGGGCATCTGGAAGCCCAAATTTCGAATTTGGAGTTTGTTTTATCATCTATTTCAAATTTTGTAAACGTTTAACGAATTTTTGATTAACAAATTCAGCGATTTTAAAGCGAGCTATAGCAACACTGTACGAAAACAAATATTTTCATGTTCAGCTCGCGAGATTATCAGAAATTCGAATGATATGCTCATTTTAAAATTATTTTGCGATATTGCTGTTGAACTGAATTTTATAGCTTCAGTACGATAAACATGATATTTAGTAAAACAGAGGTAGCACACAAAGCGTTAAAAAACGTCGCTTTAGGCGTAATGTAAAATCTGAAAGCTTTCAGATTTTTTTATTATTTTGTTTTCCATTTCTTTATTTGCATGATTCAATAATCAAAACTTTCGTTAAATTCGACTTGAATGTTTGCACGCACCCAATGTTATACAAGTATTGTAAAGTCATTGGGACTTTTGATGCTATAGACAGGAAAAACGTGTTCAATGCCCTTACCGAAACTCGAACCCTGGACCTCTCGAATACGCGTCGAGTATGCTTCCAATTACACTACGGAGGCATGCGGAAAGGGCTGAGAAAATAATGTATAGTATCACTTACTCAAAATAATGTCCTCTTGGAAGATTTCCTGCTCATTAAGATAAATCTCTTAATAAATAAGCTTGTAGATTTTCCGAATTTCTTGCGAGTTGTTAATTATTGTAACTCATCATATCATATCATAGTTAATCTTAGTAGTTGTTATTTTAATAAATTTATTTTCCTTTATGAAGAAGTTAATGGAGAGAGAATTAAAAAAATATTGTAATCTGCATATTCAATACATATATGAAAAGAGGGCCATTCTTCAAAATACTAGTGCAGAGAAAAACGGAAGCATAATTCAGGTATTAGAACCTCAAAGAATCTATAGCATTTTAGAAGTTAATCGTCCAGAAGAGGAAGGATAGGAAAGATCCACCTTTCTTCCCAAGAAAAGAAAGTTTTGATGACTTCAGCATGGATTTTTTTTCAGACAGATTATTTTCTCAGTAAATGATCAGAGAAATAAATTCTCAAGTAAAGCTACCGGTATTAATTTGATAGAGCTTTCATAAAATCACTTGGGTTGGTAGTAGAATTAAAGGAGATTACAAAACCTTTTCAAAAGAAGTAGTAATTTTTTATTTGTTGGCGTTTGTCTTTTTTCGACAAATTTCATAACTCTGAATTTCTTTACAATAATAAAATATTTTTCTATATATTTTTTAGAATAGAATTATAGAATCTAAGTAATGGTTTTTATTACATTATGTTGCTTAGTTTTGAAATTCCAACATTGCTTGAAACAATAAATTGAAGCAAAATGTGTGTCTCACAGTTGAAATTTTTCGTCTCTTAAAAGGAATTAAAATATTGTTACGGATTTCATATTTATCTGGCTATTTATTTAGAATTGTAATTCAAATTGCTTTATTTTTCCGACATAGCTTTTTCTTCAAAAATCGTCTGCGTTGCACGGAAAAAAAGCATTCTAAATAAATGGCCAAATAAATATGAAATCCGCTACAATATATTAAAAATCAAGAAAATTTGTACCTATTCTTCACGACTAGAAATCTTAATGATAATGTATGTTGAATTCATATTATTATTGAAAGTATATTTTGATGATTACAATTTAACAAAATTTCTATTCGTAAATAGCAATTTAAAGTAAAACAATTATAGAAATAGGTTTAAAAGAAATTATAAATAATTTACAGTGTCTCACAAAACTGTTGGGACACTTGTGCTTTACAAAAGGAAATTGTGGTAAAATAAATTAAAAAAACATGTAAAAAGTTTTCGTGGGTGTGTTTCATACTTAAATTTAGTAATAATTATTACATATCATACATTTTCTCAAAATATTAAAATATTAATTTAATAAAAATACAATTGTTTAGAACGGAGCAAAAAATGGCTCACATAAATGGGACACTTACTTTTCCACCAAATATTTATCCAAAGATTTTACTTTTTAAAAGTTTTTAATATTTTATTGCATTTTCTTTTACTTTTAAAACATGAATTAATCTTCTTGGGATGGATTGGAATATTTTTTTTGTGATTTCTGGAGTGATTTTACCCCTTTCTTCTTGAAGCACCGATTTTAATTGTTGTTTTGAAAAAATGGTGTGTTTGCGAATTCTTGATTCCAATTCTTGCCATATATTCTCTACGGGATTTAAGTCTGGAGATTGGGGTGGTGTTTTTATTATTTCAGGACAGTTATACAGCAGCCAGAGTCTAACGTTCAAAGCAGTGTGCTTGGGGTCATTGTCCTGGTAGAATTTAAAATCGTTATGAAGGTTCAATTTTCGTGCTGAAGATTTCAAATTTTGATTTAATATGCCAATATACTTGTACTGATCCGTTATACTGTCAATAAAAACAAGATTACCAACTCCAGCGGACGACATACACCCCCTATACCATAACTCCTCCTCACCATATTTTACTGCTGGCACCAAGTTCTGTTTGCCAAGTTTTTCCTGGGTTTTCTCCACACCAGGATTCTACCGTCAGAACCAAATATATTAAATTTACTCTCATCAGCAAATATAACTTCATTCCAGTAATCAAAATTCTTATTTATGTTGGATTTTGCGAAAGCTAGTCTGAGTTTTCTATTTTTTTTACTTACGAAGAATTTTTTCCTGGCTGCTCTACTGTGATATCCAGTAGATCGAATTACTCTTCTAATAGTCTCGGAATTAACAATTACTCCATATAATGCTTGTAAATCAGCAGCAACTTTAAAAGCACTCATTCTTGGATTTTTTTTTAATATTTCGAACGATAATTCGCTTTATTCCACTGGATAGCTTCGATGGTCGGCCAGTCTTCTTTTATCCTGAATCGTATGATTCTTTTTATATCGTTTAATGATATTGAAAACTGTTGAATGACTCAAGTTAACTGTTTCAGCAGTTTCTCTAATAGATTTTCCACGTTCAATATGCAAATTAATAACTAATTTTCGAATTTCAGGCAAAGTTTCTTTTCGTTTAGCATTCTTGGCTGCACAGAGCTAAAAAACACAAAACTTCCAAAACAAACTGGAAAGAAATAATGCAGACGATTTTATAAATTATTGCCAATTGCTTTTGAGTAAAAATAAAAACCCCAAAAATTCTAAACAATTGCATTTTTATTAAATTAATATTTTGAGAAAATGTATGTTATGTAATAATTGTTACTAAATTTAAGTATAAAACACACCCACAAAAAATTTGTACATGTTTTTTTTAATTTATTTTATTACGGTTTCCTTTTGTAAAGCACAAGTGTCCCATCACTTTTGTGAGACACTGTATTCTTCACGACTAGAAAGCTTAATGATAATATATGTTCAATTCACATTATTATTGAAAATATATTTTGATGATTACAATTTAACAAAATTTCTATTCGTAAATAGCAATTTAAAGTAAAAAATTATAGAAATAGGTTTAAAAGAAATTATAAATAATTTATATTGCTGCGAACTAATTTACAATATCATTTAAAGTCTGAGAACATAAGTAAATCAAGTGCAAGTAATAAAATCTATTAACAAATATAAAATTGTAATAAATTTTTTTAAATCCAAAAATAATAAATATGCATAAGTGAATAATTATTGAGCTGGCAGAAGACAGACTTATCAAGGGGAAGTCTTCAATCATTCAATTCGTGTTTCGTCATTTGTGTAGGCAAGTATAAAATTCAAAACCAAAAGTAAAACCAAATAATGTGACCTCCCAAAAGCAATTCAAACGAATGGAACTTTTAGAAAACAAATCAAAGCCAATACAAAACAATACCCTTTATAAAACCAATTTTTAGAAAACCAATTTAATTTAGAAACTCTTGCCCACAAAAAACTTCCCCGACACGAATATGCATATAAACAAAAAAGATACAGATACTATTAGGATACGAAAAATAAACTAGAACCTAAATTAAATAATACTAAAATAATATAATAAAGGCAAGTAAAAAGTAAGAATAAATTAAATTAATTAATTTACCATATTTCTATTGGAGTGTGGACAAGGAGCAATGTCAATATAAGTGATGTAGTGTTTCTTCTATTTATAAAAGAGGGCACTAGTAAAAGGTAAAGTTGAGTGATAAGCTGCTGTATGTAACAACCATTTAAAAAAAACTATTTAAAATTTTTCTGCAAACTATATGAAATGTAAAAAGTGTGTTCTGTAGCTAAAAATGTTTTTAAATCTAACGGTGTAGTAATGTAAAAATGTGTAAAAATTGTGAAAAAGCAAACTGTTGTAATGTGAAAAATGGTTAAAATTACTAAGGACTGTAAACATTTTTTAGTAAATTTAATTTATGAAGTATTTTTGAATTTTAATTTAGAAAAATTTTTAAAAATGTTTAATGAAAGTAAAATCTATTGTAATATTTAGTTATATAAAACTGAATTTAAGATGTGTAATAAAACTTACTGAATACTGGCCAAAACGTTAAGGAAAAGGTGAAAAAGATTAAAATTTTCACTCAATTCGAGCTATAAATATTTAAATTTAATTTAACTTTACTATATTCTTTTGAAACAATTTCGATGATTACAGGTAGTTAATGATGCCAAATACGCTTTAAAAATAATGTGTTTGTATAAATTATGAATAATTCGAGCCATACCTGCTTTTGATACAGCCTTCCGATGCTGTCGTCATTTCCTTGAGTCATTTGCCGTAGTTGCTGGATGTGTTTATCATGTACCATTCCAACCTAAAGTGATATTTGAATGTTATTTAATCCGAGCATTTCTTAAAATATCTAAAAGAAATTTATTTTAAATATTGCATATAATTTAAGCTAATAAACAGGAATTAATATCTCTATTTGCCAAGAACATTCATTAATTTTTTCATATTTTAAAAATATCATATTTCGAACACAGTTTAGTTAACTTTTTCAGTATGCGTAACTCGCTTTTACCATTATTTGAATATGAATATGTCTGTCGCATATTTCCACGGCATTGCTTTAATCCAGTAACTCCCATTCATATTTCAGCCCATGCACCAAAACGGAAAATCGCAGATAAAGAAATGCCATTTTTCATAATCGGAATTCGTAAGAAACAAGATTTTTTTCAAACAATAAAGAGCTGTCAAATGAAAACGAGATAGATGGAAAATAGGAATTAAACTGTTATTTATTTCAAAAGAAATAGTCATAAGTCTTAATACATTTATCCCACTGTGAGAAAAGACAGTCAATGCCGTGATGGAAAATTGCTTTTCGGGTTCCGTATGAAACCATGATTGTACCCAGGCGTGCACCTCTTCGTCCAAAGCAAATCGACGGCCACGAATGAATGCCTTTCTCTAGGGTTCCAAAAGATGTGGAAATCTCATGGGGAGAGATATGGACTATATGGAGGATGTGTAAACGCTTCCCAGCAAAACTTCTCCAGCATAGCCTTAATAACCGTGGCAACATGTGAGCAGGCATTATCCTGCAACGAAGTCGTCCATCAACATTTCTGGATGTTTGGTCTTCATGGTGAGCTTGAATTTTTGCAAAGATTCCAAGTACCAGTGTGCGTTAATTATGGCGCTGTGTTCTAGAAAATCAATGAGCAGCGGGGCCTTGCAGAGAAAAGCCCGGAGCTGGCGTACACTGCTTTGGATTTTTTTTTGGTGGTGGGTGAACCCGTGTGCTTCCACTGTTGGCTGTGACGCTGACTCTCTGGCTCTGAACCATGGCACGGTTCACCAGCAATATGAGACAGGAGATAATATTCTTCATCACAATACCGTTCCAGGTGCTGCAGTGATGTCAACATTCGGTTTAACTCCCGCTTCTCCGTCAGGCTCTGGGGAACCCCTCCCCCCCTGCGCACAGATTTACCGAAACTTCAGATGCTCAGTCAAGATAGCAAGAGCGGTATCGTGACTAATGCCCAACATGAGCCAAACGTGTTCCGTCGGTCTTACCTAACGGCAGCATACACGGCAGCTATGACAGAAGGGGTAATGACATAATGAACGTGTCCTAGCCCAGCTGCTGTTTTTCAATGACACCTCACCTTCTCGATATCATTTATTCTATTCAAACATATCGCGCGCTAATTTGTTCAAAAATTAGCGCGCGACATAGTGTATTCGCCATACACAGCAGACGTTCGTACATGAATTTCACTTCCTGATACTCCTTCCGCACAAGATGCACTACAGCGCGTCGTTTGTGCATTCGCATTTAATATCTGTGAAGCAAGTAGTAGTGTATATAGTAGCTGTTTATCAGAATAATATAGTATCTGTGTATCTGTTTCAGTATTCAGTACCAGTATAGTATGGTGTCGCGTATTTAGTATTTGTGAATTTGTGTAAATACTTACATTAATGTATTCATATTTTGTCAGGACTGAATGTTCTGTGCATACTTTTGGCGAACACATTCGTGAAGTTGTTAAAGTCTTGATCTTGAACAGGGAGCTGAATGCAACTATGTTCTGTGGTAGAATAACTGCACATAAGAAGGATTTAAAATCCCCTTTTAGTAAACCACTATTTACAACCACTTCCCAACTTGGGAGGGATAACAGAAAATAATGGCCGCACTTGGGTCTAAACTGAACAATCAAATATTTTAAAATAAAGGGAATAGAAACTAAGACGTCGTTGCTCACAGAGCTATAAACGCGAGGTTGGCCTCTATGCTAAACTATCAGTGGTGCATAGCAAGATTTAGCTAATACTAACGCACTTAGATTACTTCAATAAGTATCACAGTAACAGCGCTAAGAATTTAAATACTAGCTGGTCAGGCAAACGTCGGACAGAACCGCAGTGATCTGAGACTAAACGTTCCTCTCTAACCTTTTAAATACAAAACTTGGCTCCACTTCAAATTAGCGTAAAGCTGAAACGCGCTCTCATTGTAACGGGAAGTTGAAATAAGAGCTCATAGGAAAGAAAAATTAAAATAAAACTTTGTTAGTTTAAGCTAAAACCTTACAATTTAATATAGGTGTAATAATGTATTCAGTATCTGTATAATATCTTGCATTAGTATTTAGAATCAGTGTCCGCATTTAATAGCTGTGTAGTAAATAATAATGTCTACAGTATCTGTTTAGCAGTATAATATAGTATCTGAGTATCTATATCACTATTTAGTATCTGTGCAGTATGTAGTAGTATATTTAGTGTCTGGATTTGTGTAATGACTCGCAATAGTATTTAGAAGCTGTGTCAACATTCGTTTTTAATATCTGTGTAGTATGTAACAGTGCTTTAGCATCTATGTATCTGTATAATATCTGCATTAGTATTTAATATCAGTTTCAGCATTCCTAATTATTTGTGAAATCTAATTTAATTAGTATCTATATTTTAGTTATTGTCTGTGTAGTAGTATGTAAAATGTATAGTTTAATGTCTTCTTCAGCATATGTAATATCTTAATAAACTCCCCATGCGTTCCTTGTGGGGCGCCGTTTTCACCTGTCACCTGTTCCCGGCTATAATAGCGAGGACATACGCACACACGACTCGCTGACCTCACTTCGAGCACGTCTAGCAGACAAATGACACAGCAGTGGGCGTTCACTCTGATCCTTCCTCATTCGTAATTACAGGCGCGTCAACGCACAAACTTACCTGCGTTTCCCAATTCTGCGCTATTCTCGTTATATAGTCTCTCTCGCTGTCATTTAACTTCCCCTTATATATCGTTAGGAGTACATTTAGACCTCATGTTGCAGTGTTAACTGTGTAAAAAGAATATGACTTAGTTTCCTTTAAAAGTTCCTCCACGAAGACTTCCCTCCTTTTATGCAGGTATGTACGTACCGTATATACCCGCGTATAAGTCGAGATATTTCGGACAAAATAAAGACTTCAAAGTGGGGGGGGTCGACTAATACGCGGGGTCATAAAAAATTAAAAGAATCGGAAGTTCAAAAATTTCTTTATATAATGCAGTTGTGCATTATATATATGCATATATACAAGTGTATATAATGCAGATGGATGGATGCTAACGGAACAGTCGATTGGCTTAAAAATGTGTGGGATAAAAGACCGGGAGCAGCTTTCAAAAAACCTTCTCTTTTAGTATACGATTCTTTTCGTGGACACTTTTCTGAAGAAGTGACAAAACACCTAAAAACGACTGTGACCGTAATTCCGGGAGGGTTGACATCCGTCATTCAACCCCTAGATGTCTGCCTCAACAAGCCCTTCAAAGTAAATGTTAGAAAATATTGGGCAGAGTGGATTAGTTCCGGTCGACCAACATTTACAAAGGGAGGCAACATTAAAAAGCCCGATATTACATTAATTGCTCAGTGAGTTAAAGATGCTTGGAACGAAATACCTTCTGAAATGATTATAAAATCATTTAAAAAATGTTGTATTAGCAACGAACTAGACGGCACGGAAGTCGATGCTGTTTTTGAAAGTGAAAATGACGACGAAGGCTCTAGTAGTGATTGTAACAATACAGAGTTCGAGACTGAAAGCCAATGACGACAGAAGAGTTCTATGAAATTTTTGGCGAATCGGACATTGAAGGATTTTGATTTTGTTTATTTACCAAGGTATTTTTTATCGTATATTTACTTTTGTTTTTCCTCAGATGATTTTGAATAAATGTAGTCATTAAAAAACATTTTTCGAAGTTTCTCGATCGATTTCGTAAGTGGAAGGTCGACTTATACGCGGGTTTCTTATTTTCTACGAATTTTTTTATGTCGAAGTGGGGGGGTCGACTTATACGCGAGTATATATGGTATTTCAAGTAATAGCTTAAATACGTAGAACAAAGCAAACAGATATTGCTGGAAGAAACCGACTTCCGTTTTAGTGTTGACTGCATAACTCGGAGAATCGCTGCAGTCATTTAGCGATTACATTTGGCCTTTTATGAGACTTATTGGTCACCAGAGGGAGTGGGGTTTACGTAAATATCTCTCTTGTTGCATAAATGAAAAATAATAGACTATCCGCAATAACGAAACTGGCAATTTCTTCAAGGTACTTCTGACCTTAACCTTTAACAGCGTGCCAGCAATGAGAACTTCCTAAACATATTCTTTGTTTCATAAACAAATATAATTTGTTCCAAAACCAACAATAGAACACTACTAAAGATTTTTTTTTAACTCTAGAATCTTTATAAGAAAAATGAGGCCTTTTCATTTCGCACTTAGTTTATGTATGTTTCTTAAAGAAAATCGTATTTAAATACATTTGATATTCGCATATTCGTATTCGACACTGCTGGAAAAAGTCTAATTTTTTAACTCTTTTTAGATATAGAAAGTTAATTAATGGTGTCGATATAGTTAAAGTGGGATATCAATTATCCTGTTATTGATAAAATTAGATTGTTGTATAATTACGCTTTAAATAAAATCAGCATTAAATGAAAAATCAGCAAGTGTGAAATCAGCAATAAATAATAAATTATAAAATAGGGTGTTTAATATTCCAGCATTTGGGACAGATATCATCTATAACAATAATTCTCGGCAAATCAAAAAGAGTAAAGAAAATCATTAAAAATTTTATTAGGAAAACGTCCGCCGTATTTTATTCAATAATCCGAAAGCCGAATTTGTTTAGCCCTATCACTAAACTCTCTAAGAAAACTGAGAAATCAAAATAAGATTTAAAACTGAAATTAGAGTTGTTGTACACATAACGTAAAGTTGTAGACATTTAGGATTTTAGAAACGATTATCTTGAAAAATCGTCCACGACCTCGCCAGACTTCGAACCACGGTTTTCGGATTGCCGACCAGACATCCAGACGAAGAGAGTATGCACGGAGAGAGGGGATAATTCTTCGTAATCTCCCCCTATTCAAAGAGCGACTGGAAGGGAAGAACGAGACTCACTTCTCCAATAATCCAACTAAAGACGGTTTACTCTTCATCAAACTATACAGTCTGTTAATTTGTAGAAACATTAGGTATTTCGAAGCAGAAGACATGAAAAATGAGTAATGCCTTCGCCGTGACTCGAACCACGGACCTCTCGAATACGCGCCGAGCGTGCTGACCTCTACACCACGAAGGCATACGAAGAAGGCGGGAGAAATACCTTATATACTCTCCTTTTTAAAGAGCGACTGGGGATTAGGGAAGACAATCGCCAAATCTCGGTGGTGGAGAATTATCATCCACCGCCATTTTTAGTTCGGGCGCCACTTGCAGAGACATTAGGTATTTCGAAACAGTAGACACGAAAAATGAGCAACGTCGTCCCCGGGACTCGAACCACGGACCTCTCGAATACGCTCCGAGTGTGCTGACCACTACACCACAAAGGCCTGCAAAGAAGGCGGGAGAAATACCTTGTAACTTTATAATAAGCACTTCAAGGCAATTATTTCTCTAGAACCATTCATCATGACCGTGGACTAACCAAATTAAATAAAACATGTAAAAATATCAAAGAAAGCAGAAGAAGGGTTAAAATGACCATTTATTACACTCATTAATTATTTACAATGTGTCAACTCGACGCTAAGAAAATACGCCTCTGCTTGAGAGGTAACTGAAACTAAGAACTAGACTCAAAATTTAAAGTTGTTAGCAAGTAGTAGAATTACGCTACAGGTCTCGGCCTATCCTGTTTCCTAACAGAGTGTTGAAGATTTAGTGGCGGTAGCAAAGTAATAGCTGTTACGCCACGTTTAACCAGCAATAAATGCTAAGCCGAAGCTCACGCTACAGAAAGCACAGAGTTTTCCCACACTCTCTAACTTCCCCTTGTAGGAAACTTGATACTTAAGCCTTTCGTCCCATTGGTAGAATTTGCATTAATTCAAGCGCGCTACCGAATTTAAATATTCTGGCATTAACGATTAGAGGAATGAAGACTTATAGGAAAGGAACTTAAATTAAGTTAAGTTGGTTATTTAAAATAAATATAAATTCCTACAAATGATTTTTCTCTACAACGTTGCCATTGCTCGCTTTGAAATCCTTGAGTTTGTTAATCAAAAATTCATTAAAGTGTTACAAAATATGAAATCGATAATAAGGCTCTTAGGTACCGTTGTTTTATCACAATGCGAGAAACATATATATATTTATGCAGATTCCTCATTATTTAATTTCTTTAAATATTAACATTTATAAATAAATAAGTCGATAGTATTTGGTGGCAACAGTTTGAAATGTGAAACAAAGCTTTTAGTGAATCGACGCAAAATGCCAAAACGAAATGAATAGACCTTCTGGGCAAACTGCCCCTTTGAACTAAAACTGATTATGATAACATTTTTTGTAATAACTTGGCAAGCATTTTGAAACCAAAACTTTTAACATAATATATTTAATCCAAGCATAATATTACATATGCTTCCAAATTTATAATCGTTATGCAAATTTCATCAGCTTTTGAATTCATGTACGTTATTCGTTGTGACTTTTTATTTTATTAACAAAATAAAAATTCCACAAAAGCTTTTTAGTAATGTTCGTATTTTACGGTATTATGAATTTTAACACGCAATAGACATAAATATTTATTTTAAAGTTTTTAAAAATATTCTACATCAGAAATTGAAGTAATATTTTTAGATTGCAACATAAAATAATTTAATCGTAAACACTACTGTGTTTTCAAATTGTAGTTTCTCCTAACAAACAATGATAAAAAACGTAATCGTGGTTTTACGGAATCTATCTAGTAACTGTGTTAACATTATTATTTAAATTATCCAGTTATTTATAATTTGAATCTTTACTATAACATATCCTTTCCGTTTCCTCACCAGAAATGTAAATGCGTTAGAGAGTATTTAAGCTGAGGTTTTTATATTACAAGACAAAGCGTTTTTCTTGACCACGTTATTTATAGTTCTGCAGTCTCTGTTAAGTTTGTAATTATTCGGCTTTGCGTTATTGCCGCCGGCTTGTAAACTGATACGCCAGTTGGAGTTTTCTGAACCAACTTATATTTAAATTTACTTTCTGTAGTCTCCTACTACTTGCCTATGTTTTAACTCGCGGGAAAGCGCGTGGGTTGTATCACACTCCAAGTTTAAAAAAAGTGGAATATTCCTAATTTGTGAAACTGAAATCCTGTACTACATTCAGTAATTGAGTTTCTAGTAGTGAGTGACTTTCAGAATCGCTTTTCCGTTGCCTGCGTGTTTTAGAAAAAGATTTGTCGGTGCGACTCTCCACGTAAGTGTTTTTCTGACTGAATATTTATTTTAAAAAATTATTTCTAGAGTGTAACAGTAAATATATCTACTCGCAAGCGATTTTAAAGTATTTGAAATTAAATTTTAAAAGATTTCTAAGAGCATTATGGCTGCCTATGAATGCCTATTGAAAATGCAGCGGCTGTCAGACTGATTAGAAATATTTGAAAGTGAAGGAGATTACATTTCGAAAACTGAAAATGAAAGTAGGAATATTTTCTACACTGTTTGGTTTCGAAAAAGATAAAGCATTCATTTCTTATGCTCCTAAAAAACGAAAAACTGTTTTTATGCTTTTAACATTACATAACGATGATGCTATAGATGACACTACCGGAGGAAAGGAAACGCCAGAAATTATATATTTTTATAATACGACTAAGGAAGCAGTGGATATTGTGGATGAAATGGCAGCAAGTTATTCAATTGCCAAAACAACAAGGAAGTGGCCAGTGGTAATTTTCCTTTCTGCACTGAATGTTGTTGCAATAAATGCTCGAATTATATTGCTTTCAACTGCTAATCCGCCAACCAGATACAGAAGCAAATGTCTGTTGAGGGACTTAGCATTACAATTAATAAAAAAAAATATATTAAACGACGATCAGAGATTGACACTTTACCGAGAAACTTACGTACTGCATGCAAAAGGAAAGCAGAAATTTCGAGGAATAATTCAAACGAATGTACGAATTTCGAAGCAACTAAGCATAAAAGTTGTGATGAATGCCCTGGAGCCAAAGACAGAAGACCGCGAATGCTACATTTAAAATGTGAAAACCTTCTGTGCTAAGAACATATGAATGAATTTTGTTCCAAGTGTAAAAAAATAAAATAAATTGCATTGTGTATTAGAGATGCAATACATTTATCTCAATTTTAACTCTCTATAAGCTTATTTTGGGAATTAATATTTTGTAACCTAAGTCTTATTCGCTTATTATAAAAGAAAAACAGCTTTAAAAACAAATAAAACTGTTTTTACCGTATTTTAAACATTGGAATCTGTGATACCCCATGCACCCACTCTAGTAACTTTTCTTGATGCGCCTTCCGCCAGGTTAAAATTGAATTTGGCCGTTAGTACAGTTACATCGCCACAAGTGGTGGTTGATTTGTTAGTACAATAAGTGCACTGATGTTCACAAATCTATTTTAATAAAAAGGTTTCGTTGAACCTTTTCAAGTCTCTATCGTTGTTTCAGACCCAACGATAAATTAGTTCTACGTCTGTTAAGTGTCTGAATCCCGTTTATGCTCACAAGAAAGTTAAACTCTGTAAGCGCAATAAAGATTAAAGCTAGCAAAATGTAAACATTTCAGAGAGCTAAAATATTTCCTTAGATATTATATTCACGAGTGATTTTCCAAAATAAGGTTAAAATTATTACTATTGAATGGATGTGGAAACCGTGAATGGTTAATTCAAAGGTACTGGAAACACTATTCGCCCATAATAAGTAGTTACAGGTAAAGTTACTACTACAAAAGCTGTTCGCACATTTTTTAGACGATTTTGGTATGCGGTAATAAAAACTCGTTTGCTGCAAAAGAAGTAATTGCAATTGTACTATGTTTTTAAAAGTCAAAATTATTGTCTGTGGCTTGAACGTTTTGCTTTTATTCAAAATGACGAATTTAACAAAGCAGTGGTTCGAAGGTTACATTGACGCTCTTTCCGAAGAGAAATATGCACACTCCGTTATCCAAAAACGATGTGAGAGTTATATCATCAACAAGAAAGGAAACAAACGTCCAAATGGAGCCTCCAAAGCGACAAAAATTCCAAACAAGTATCCGAGGAAAAAACGGACATCTTCGACTATTGCAAAGGTACGTTGTTTAATGTTAAAAGAAAATCCCCCTAGTCAAAGGACAGTTGCAAAATCATTAAAATGCTCGGTGTCCACTGTAAACAAAATGATAAAC